>JAHZNB010000957.1:0-15721 GCA_027744295.1 Callyntrura guangdongensis | reverse complement strand
AGAAAGATAAGTGAATTTGCTGTAGGGAGCGAGCCGTCGCCCCAGAAATTTTTGTTTGCAAAAAGTACTGGGTAACCTGTATTGGTATCATGGTTCTATAGTTATATATTAACAACCTTGATGCAAAGTAAACAATAACAAACAACAATCGAGCATCCAGGGCAAAAGCAAACCAAAAAGCAAATGCGATTTTTCTGGCAATGCAATCATCATAATCAGGTTTACTAATCATAATGAAAAGTAACTTAATTCACAAGTTTTGATATTATACGCTCACTCCACTCCTTTTACAGCAAAAGATAGAAATTAAATAAATCGACAATGGAAAATTTTACTGGAAATCTGCTGGGCGTTATTATATTGTGTGCTTTCACGGCGACATGTCCTGTAATAAAATCTTTGCTAAATTTGTCCACGTCGGAGGCAGCAAGGATCAACATATTCAACATGCCAGCTGTCAGTATTCACCATAATTTTTTATTTGTACATGATACATCCATAAGCAAATTCATTACATTTTAAGTAATTGACAGTTGTCTGACATTTGAACACATTTTCCCCCAAAATATTACAAAACCGTTAAAAACGCAGTAACAAGCGAGCAAAAGTGATAGAATAATTGCATTGCAAATTATTGTAATGCAGAAAAATGCACCATCACAACCAGATCCGAGACCCATCATACTGGTTTGTGCCAGCTTCACGCAGGGCCTTCTTAAGTACACTTCACACAAAAAAAATCAAGATTCGACGTGATAATGTCCTCATCTCATCATCCTCATTTTCATTACTACTACTATCATCAGACAGCAAAATACTCTCCCAACATATTTTTTTGGAAATACTAACTACATTAGCAAACCGTATCACAATTTTATTACCACCACCATAAAAACGCCTCCAACTAATGAATTTTGTAACTTGAGATGATAATTTAAATGCAAATTTTAATAGACCACACGGACTCGAGTCGAGTGAACAGTGAACAGTACTAGGTACACGGCAGTGGCTCGTGCCGGTCGATAAGCCGCCAGATAACTCGGGGGCATTGCAATAACCAACTTTGAAATTGACAAGTCTTTTCTGTGCACAACGAAGTATAGACTTGATTTTATTTATTTATTTTGGGCCCCTTAAATAAAAAATACTAGCAACTATTACTATTATTGCAAAAATGTACATCATTCACCCGTGTCGTGAGTTTGCGATACTTTTGTGAATATTTTTGCATTGCAAAAACATCTATTCACAGCAATGCCACGTTATAAACGTTTTTTTGTCATTATTATTTACTTTTGTTAATTAAAAAGTGTACGAAATAGCCGTGTTGAGTGAGATAACACCTTTCACACGCATTCAAAGACACAGTCAATGTTTCCCTCATTGTTGACTGCTGCTGCTGGTAGGGAGAATATTACTTCATTATTAATTATTAATTGCCCGTCGCATGAATAATAATTAGTGTAATGTCAATCCATACATGTGGTCTTTTGGTCACAGGGAAGAGTATAATATCAAATATGCAAACTCACACTCATCATGTCTTCATTTCAAAAGCCAAGCCCATATTATCTCATCCCCCTTTACAAAAAGGCTTCCACACTACGAAATAGACTACCAATCACTACCACATTGCTTATTAAAATCAGAATGAAATTCTAATCAAGAAAAAACGCTTTGATCTTCAATTTCAGCATAAAAGAATATTTTCATGTGTTATACTATACTACATGTAGTTGTGTATTTATATTACAAAAAAATTATCCAACAAACAAGTAGTTTATCTCTCTTTTTATTGAAAAGGTGGCATTCTTCATCATCACGTCGTGTCGCAAGGAACAGACTGCGAAGACAACACCGCATGCCACCAAACATTTACAAACGAAAAAACATCATCATCATCATCGGCAACTTTCAAAAAGCAGCATGAACCATTCAGGTAGGCAAACAAAAATGAAATTAATGATATGGGCGACAATGATGACGTCGAAGATTTTTAGCAGCGATAGATAAGAAGATGACCATGATAAGACGCTATTTTTATTTTGTAATAAGGGCTGCCTACGTAAGTGTTTAATAATGATGTTTTATGTTTATGTGTGTCCCTTTTTGATACTCGCAATGTGATTATCATTAAAGTCAACAATTATTTACCCATCCATTTACATTTTGTTGGCTGCTTCCCAAAAAGAAAGGTGAAAGACAAGATGCAGTTTTTCTCTGCTGGTTGGTCATTCATGCTATTTCCATAATGAATTTAATTGTGGCAGTAGCCAAAGCAAAAAGCACGTTCTCCTCACAAAACAGCAAGCAGGCCAAAAGTTAGTAAAATGACGCTATCACGAATTTTTTTCTTGGTTAGACAATGAAAATGTATATAGGTAAACAACAAAATTTATTAAAATCTTTGCTAAAAATAGTAGTCAATTACACAGCTTATCTGATACACATGTAAACTACTACTGGTGCTGTTGTATGTAAATGTCAACATTTTACAAAATTCTTCTTTTTTAATTTAATAATTTAATTGAAAATGTACTAAAAGTGAGATTGTGATGTCAATGAAAATTACTATTTGTTATAAAATAATAGCCTTCTCTACACTCTAGACATTTAAATAGGCGCTGTTGCTACTTCCCACAGTCAACAGTCTCTAGAGTAGAGAGAACAAATTAGCGCCAGAGTACCAATTTGTAAGAAAACAGCCTTCTTCCCTAAAACTACATTTTTTCTCATTATCATCATCACCATTCCCGTTGTCGTTATCCTCTCGCCTTCACCACACCACCAGTAAAATAACAAACAATGAACTTTTCCCCCCGCCCCCATTGTGTACATCAACAGGTGCATCATTATGTCATTAACCCATTTTTATGAATTTTGAGCAATTACGTATTTTGCTAGAGTGATAATAATCCATTACACATTTTTACTATTGTTCACTTTATAAAAAAATGCAAAAAAGAACAATTCCTCGTCGGTCGGTCGTCGTCGTTGATGATGATGATGGTAAAAAGACAAGCCCAGAATTAACTTAAAATATATTATGCAGTGGTTATTCAACAACATAATAATCACCCTAATCAACAATGCCACCCTCTCTTGATGACAGTGTGGCTATTAAAAACTCAATAGGGTTACACGTTAAAATTACTTCAAAAATTTGTCAAATTACCATACACGGAAATGGTCTCCCCTCACTTGACTGACAGTAGTATCCTACTACTGCCACTTGCGACTACTGTGTTTGCAAAAACTGTTGCAATTTTTGTACAAACATGTAATTTGCGACTACTGTGTCACATTTTTTTTTTAAATGGGAGAGATTTAGCAGGAAAGCTAGAAAAACATGATAATTATCGGCACACGAGTCTATTTTCTTTGGGGTTACATAAAAATATCCCAAAGCAATAATTCTACGTGTACACACAGTACACAGTACACACTATAGTATGCCCCCCTTCCTGCAAAAATTAATGAAATGGACGATATAAAAGATGCGATGACGTTGTTGATGTTTGCCAGATAATAACAGCGTATAAATAGGCACGTAAAAACAATGAAAGTAATGATGGCTTCTCTGCCGGTTCGAGAGAAGCTTTACCAAAGGAGGAAGGTGGGGTTGGGTTTGGGTTCAATGATTGATATTGGATTCCTTTCAGTTGTCGCTGACAAGCAAAAATAACTTTTTTTGCCTATGTATGTGAGATATATTTTTGGTATACAACGACGATTACGGCTGACTACGACTAAATATTAAAGACGTGACATCATATCTTTTTTCTCGTTTATAACTAGTGCACCAACAGTTGTGGAATTGGAAAGTGTTTTTAAACCAATTTAAAAGTTTCAAACAACAATAATAATCAACAGGTGTATGGGTCTCCTGGTTTGTGTGGTTGCATTGGTTATCATCATCGTGATCCTCATCTTATCGTCATCATTTATCATTCCTCTTACTCTTGTGCCGATGATAAAACCAAAATGGAGGAAGGAAAAGGATAACGTTGTACGAGATAAAAAATGGAATAATTACTGAATAAAATATGTGGATGCATAAAAATTTCACGCTGTGCCTTAAATTTAGCCATAAAATTAGTCGCGAACGTAATCACTACTGCTACTTTTCACTTTTTAACTGACTTGGTGACAGGCGAACGGAACAAAAAGTACAAGACAAGATACCAAGATTCATTTAGTTGCCGTCATTATTATAGTCATTATTTAATCGTAATCATTATTAAAGTAACGTTTTCCAAAGAGTATGGTATAGTAGATGATCATTTGATTATCACGTGAGCAATGAGCAAGCTAATTAAGTTAAAGGTAGGTACAATAATAATAATATGTAGTAGCGATTATGGTGCCACATAATATTATTGCAATTACTGTGGACAAAATTGGGTAACATGTTAAGTAATCTGTAACGTTTTTCGCCAAATGGAGAAGGAGAAGGTGACGAGGAAACTGAAAAACCGTGAAGACACCATCACGGGCAATTTGGGGAATTGTGTGGTGCCACAAAACGGCGTCATAGAGGTCACACGCATTTTTTATCGTTTTTTAGTATTTTTAATAGGCCATAATCATTAGAAGAGCTGATAAGGGAGATAAGGGAGGGAGAGAAAGAATCGCAATATCAAGTTCTATAGTAGCTCTAAAAACAATAATTTTTGCAAGTACGTTACAACTTGAGACATTTTTGGATTTGCAAGCTAAAAAGTGCAACATTTTTTGCAACATCGGCATCTTCTCTGCTGTACCTACCTAACTAACTTACACATAGGGTCTGCGTTTATCTCTCTGTAGAAGGTTTCACAAGAACATAATATTTTGACAGGATATTTATGGCAATAAAATTAAAAATTAATTGTGTTTTCTTTACAAAAATAACGGTTGCTGTTGATATGATGATGATGATGATGCTGGCATCTCAGGTCGAAATATAATACAGAAGAAAAACTCAGTGCAAAAAAAAATGTTTACTGTTGTTCCCTCAACAAGTTTTGTTGAGAAAGAAAGGGAGAGAGAGAAGGCAGTGATTAGTGATTAATTTCTGTTAAAAATAATGAATACAAGCTTTACGTGAACAATATTTTTTTGGCCTGTCTCGCTATACCAATTAATGTCACTATCATTATCATTAGTGATTGTAAAATTGTAAATCATCTTTCACTACGCGGCGACACGGCGGCCTGATATGTGCCATTCTCTACTACAAATAGTGTATAAGATACACCGGTAGTAATTATAATTAAAGGGCAATAATTTTACAATTACGTAGAAAAACTAGTTTAATGTAGAAAAAAATTATTCCACAAAAACAACAATATCATATTCCACTCATTTTTAGCGGGATAACCCCATTTGCGAGAGGGTGCGCTAAAGGCAAGTGACAAAAATATTGTCAGGTTAAAGGAGAAAAAATGTGAACTGTGAACTGAACTGACATGCTAATAACTTTGAGATAAGGGATGTCACAAAAATATCAAAGTACAATAATAATAGCACGATAATGTCAAATACAAAACTGAAATTAAGAATAGTAATTACTTATTTGAATTTATTTTAAATACATTGTGGGTACAGAGTCGTGTGTGGTAGCTGCAACTGTTGCAACAGCAGCAAAAATTGGTTAAGGCTTTTTTCATTCTCCGAAACGGTCACAACAAAGTCAATATATTATGCAATTTCTGCATTTATATAATATGTCGTATGTTATAGCACAATGAAAAAAGCGAAAACAATAATTTATGGTGTTTTGAGTGCTTCATCGAACATTGTTGCCAGCTACAATGCAACGTAATTTAAAGTATAGGGAACGCGACTAACAAATAAAAAAGGACCACCAACAATCAAAATGAATTACAATATTAAGTAAGCCTCATAGACGCAAAGGAGGAGTATTTTTTTGTTTCGTGGCATCATCAGAAGTGTGTGCGCTATAATAGCCAGTCATGAAATAAAAGGCGACAAACAATAATTGAAACCAGTATTGCCACAATTGGTGAACGAACAGAGAGAGTACTCGGAGTAGACATTATTTAAACCAGGGATTTATTCAACCATCAAAAGTGTTCAAGTTTACAAATTTTTTAATAGCACTCCCCCGTGAAAAGATTAATGGGAAACTGTCATGAAAAAATACCATTTGTATGCCGGGAAATGCAGAGACATTTTGAATTTAAAAAAAACTTTGAATGGGTTTAGATCAAGCTTACACACGACAAGCACTTGACTTTTATGGGCGATCAATACAAAAAAACGACAAATGATGCAATATAAGATAATAGCCAGTCATGAGATAAAAGGCGACAAACAATAATTGAAACCAGTATTGCCACAATTGGTGAACGAACAGAGAGAGTACTCAGAGTAGACATTATTTAGACCAGGGATTTATTGCCATGCTCAACCATCAAAAGTGTTCAAGTTTACAAATTTTTTTAACAGCACTCCCCCGTGAAAAGATTAATGGGAAACAGTCATGAAAAAATACCATTTGTATGCCGGGAAATGCAGAGACATTTTGAATTTAAAAAAAAACTTTGAATGGGTTTAGATCAAGCTTACACACAACAAGCACTTGACTTTTATGGGCGATCAATACAAAAAAACGACAAATGATGCAATATAAGATGCCCTGAGTAAATACAATTTGCCAAACAGGCATATTGAGTAATATATCAAAAGGGCTGAGGTATGAAACAGATAAAAAGTCAGTAACCGTCACGGAGGGAAGGGGAGGGAGTGGGAAAAAAAGGAAAAGTAAAAAAAAAAGTTATTGCAAAACATAACTGATATTACGTACGAATCTAACTTGTGACTTGGACTCAATCTTAATTTACCAAACTTATTACCACAGTGCCTTCAGGATTGAACGTGTGTGTATGAAGAAGCGGTTGAGGGGGATACACAGTATCACTTTTTTTTAATGAATATGAGATCAGCAGACCACCCAAATGAAACGTAGAAATAATAATACAAAATACTTTGACAGAAGGGATCATAGAATCAGCCTCTCATCGTCATAACTCATTTACAATTGACAAAAATGCCAGTTTGAAATGAGATGGGGTTTTGAAAATTTTTTCGAAATAGTATATAAAACCACCCCATCTCAAACTCGACTGGGAGGGGTTTTGTTTAGTAAGGAAGTTGTAGTAAGATTATGTTCATCATCATCGTCGTACAGTTTTGTAAACAAAACACTGCTATCTTGTATCTCTTCGAGTTGACAAAAAAGCGCACATTAGTACACTCATTCAGCAGGCAGGTGAATGGAAAGCCCCATTTTTGGTGGTCACACGCACATTTATATAGGAGGCATGTGTAAAATAGGTGTGCTCACAGAAACACGGACATGGACATATTTGTCAAGATAAAATCGGAATTACGACGATGTGTATCATCGTCATAATTTTCAAGAGTCCATTTTGCTTTGTTTCTCTTGCAAGATGTATACTAGATTTACAGAGAGGAGCTGGTCGTATTGTCTTCCTTGTTCCATTTAAGCTTTGTGCGTGTCCGATGAGTAGAGATAGGTGAACGTTTTTGTGTGCATTAAATGCATACAAAATCGATAAAAGTTTTGTATATAAAGTTGTATCTTTAGATGGCGTGGCGTCTAATTTGTTTTGAGACTATTCACCACCCCGATAGGTACAGGAATATCATTTGGCAAGATTCATTTCTTATTCACAATTTGTAAGGCAACCTTGACTTTTGTTTTTCCCTTCCTCCAAAAATGGTGTGAGCCTATCTGTGTACATTATCGTCATTGTTGTATAATAATGGGTTAACACGGAATTACGAATTAAAAATTTTACAGCAGCACCACCACTACCAGCAGCAGTTGTGGTGGTACTAATGGATTTTATCTTTTTTGAAACTGATTGCATCTTCTGTCATGCTTCTTATACAGTATCTCACCCACAAACCAACTCTAGATTCCGTAAGGTGTGGGTTTTTCTCGCTGGGAGAAGGGGAAGAACTCTCTTTTGAGCCCAGAGACAAGCGACATATTTATGGCTTCATTGCAAACAAAAAAGTACACAGGCAAACAACGGCATCACCACCAGCAGGGAGATACTTAAGTTAGGAGACACACCAAAAAACGCACTCATACGAAATGTATATTATATTATGGGATGTAGTTTTCGTATAAATTATTGGGATATTAGCGTGCAAAAACTAGATTTATCATTACGGCAACTTGATATCGTACAAATAACGACTCCAAACTTGTGAGTCTGGGATTGCTGCTGCTGGGATCATACTATTTTTTGAGTTATATATGCTCTTCGTATTTATTTCAGGCCCACCCAACTTGCATTTACACTGCGTCGGGGCCGAAGCGCGTAATAATTTTATGTAACCGTAGCGTGACATGATCACATTATATTTTAAAACCGCACTCTCGGTGTAGTATATTATTTACATCTGCGAAAAGGAAAAAAAAGAAACAAAGTAACAATGGCCTGCTGAGTTTCCAAATTGTATTTTTATTACTCATGTCATTTTTATGTAAATTAGGTCTAATTCAAATAGGTTTAAAATATAGTTATGGCGAGTGTAACCATTTCGGCCGTTGCTTCTCTGGTGGTGGGAGGATACACAGGAAAACTTTCCTTTTCATTGAGAGGAAAAAAGCAGACAATGCAATACAAATAATTGTGTAACGAATTCTGCAATTAGCAGCAATAGACGCACCACACCAGGATCAGTTACCAAAGCAGATACATTTTTTGCATGTATTTATTTTTCTTTAAAAAAGGCCTTCAAACACACAAAGTTCCAATTTGTTTTAATTTTAATCTGATTCTGTCATTTGAAAAGGTTACCCACTTTTTGACACACGACGATTCTATCACAATATTTACATGTCTCGTTAACCACCGCGTTGATTCGCTCCAAATATCTCAAAAACAAAAAAATGTGCATAATCATCAAAAATTTGCTGGGTCATGCTATCTCCGTCGTTTTGTTGTGTGGCCCTTCTCCTCATGTGCCCTACGTCATCAGGATATTTTTGACCATTTTTATTTCCATGTACGGTAAATTGAGTATCCTTACTGTTGACATCCTGCTGCCCCTTTTATGCGTTCTTCTTATCAGACACGATGTGTTTGTGGATAATGCATATTATACGATATGACGGGTTTACCTACGCATTTTAATCCAATTCTCTTTTATCAATGGTCGTACTATTACTACTACAAAAGAACCACCAAGGTAAAGGCCACGCACAAATCAAACTCAACAAGCGGTGTGGTAGGCTACTGCCGCAGCAGTAACAAGAAGACGACAAAAGCGACACACAAGCTGATTAGCTTCTTTGATTTTTTTGTTCCTCTTCCCAATTGTCATCCCTTCAGGCTTGCCTAGCATAGATTGTGATATCTTCTGGGAATGGTCAAGTATATAAGTATCTTAAACAGAAGTTTAAGATTAATCCATTATCTCACATTTTATGATTATGTAACGTCAAAACGTACATAACCCTGTGAGCAGCCACGCTACTACTATGTTATCATGTAAAGAGCTACACAAAACGCATGCCAGCTTCTGTAAACAGTAGGCCATTGTGCCAAGTCAGTGGACTGCCGTCTAATTATCAGCATCCCAGTGAACAATGACAAATATTTGTTATCGTGTAAAGAGGTACACAAAACGCATGCCAGCTTCTGTAAACAGTAGGCCATTGTGCCAAGTCAGTGGACTGCCGTCTAATTATCAGCATCCCAGTGAACAATGACAAATATCAGCAGATGCCAACTTGAAGCATAACAGAAAATCAGGTAATTACCTATTTATATCACCTCGCCCCATGCCACACCACCACGACCGCCGACGCTGCAAGTAGCAACTGGTTATTTGCAACTGTGTAAAAGCTACTGAATATTCATCGAAAAAAATAGTGTCATTCAACAAGGGATATTGGCCAAAAAACCGCTCAATGTCGTCGTCAACATCATCACTTCTATTATACTTCATGTACTAGTTAATATTTCATTTTCCGCTGATTAACTTTGTGTGACATAGGTATACTATATCGTATGGAGGTAATGAGGAATGACCAAGCAGAAATCAATGATCCAAAAGCTGCTCTCTCGCAGTGATACTTTTGGCCAAAGTCATAAGATTATTTAAGGTCGATAAAGGGATGCGTGTGCTGTTATGCATATGTGCCCGCCTGCACCAACAATAACAATGATGATGCTAGAAATTAGAAAAAATATTAGTTGCTTTATTTATTATTACTATTACTACAGTAGCAATAGACACACCAACAAATCAATCCCTTCAATGTCACTATGTCGCTAGCAAATTATTTATTTGCATTTTCTTCTTTTTTGTGGTGCTGCATGCAATGCAATGAACTCGCACGTACGGCTACTACTGGTGAGTACCAGGGAGGATTGTAAGTGGTTTAATCAAACTCAATCAATCTTACAATCAGAGAAGCTACCATACATCAGGGGCTAAACAACACAATGGCAAGGGTCGACAGTAGAGTTTAGACACAAAGATGACAACATAAATACTCAGAAACGGTTTTAAAAATTATTGTCTGTATTTTAAAAAGTAGCCAAAAGGAAGTATTATCTTGAATAAGAGTTCCTATTGAAATTAATCTTGAATCAATGAGTTTGCTTAACAACAACAATTTTCTGACAAGGCCGGGCAGGTGGTGGCTTAGCCCCTGCTACCACCTTCTTTACAAGCTACTACTATGAACCAGTCTAATCTCAATCAAAAACAGAAACTAGTGTAAAAAATGATGATGACGATGATTGTTTTTTATTATAACTACAATTCTTATTACGATGATATGATTAGTTTTTTTTTCTTCTGGTATTACTTTACATTACCTTTTCACTTTCCTTTCGAGAGGAGTCATTGAGGGTCAGTGAATCACGCAGGACTTCACACACAGCAAGAGCACACACAGTGTTGATTTTTAAAAAGTTTTTAACTAAACATTACCTTGGTCGTCTAAACAATATTGGAGTTGACGAAGCGAGCTACTAAAAATTTCTTTGTTATACTTGATTATTGATGGTTATATGGATTTTTTGTTAGCTGCATAGTAATAGTGTCGTATATT
The DNA here is from genome assembly GCA_027744295.1 of Callyntrura guangdongensis. Lineage (NCBI taxonomy): Eukaryota > Metazoa > Arthropoda > Collembola > Entomobryomorpha > Paronellidae > Callyntrura > Callyntrura guangdongensis. The sequence continues at coordinate 4,611 of JAHZNB010000957.1, read as the reverse complement.
AAGTGCACAGGGTGGGTAGGTACGATTGTCATTTTTTGTCGTGTAGCCACTCTGTAAAAGAAGTGACATTGACCATACCAAAAACTGCATTGTGGGTATGCACTGGTAATCATAGAATTTTTTCCCCTTGCTACAGTTTTAATAATATTTTATTATCCCCACACACACACAGACAAGTAGACCATCATCATGATGATCATCAGGAGGACCACCACCCTGCTTAAATGCTACTTGACTTTTTTTGTGCATAAAGAAACAATGATTGTGATGATGATAACCTGAAGTGAAATGAAACTGGACGACCTTTTTTGATGTGTATGTGTGCGTGTAAAAGGCAATTTACAGGGATGACTGAATACGTCATTGCGTACAGAGTCGCACACATTGAAAGAAAAAAATAGTTTTCTTTTTTGGTCGGTTGGTTAAACGTTAAACATTGAAAACAGAATATTGGACAAAAAATGTGCCTTGTAGAGAATCACAAGCCAAGATGCCTGATAAGTAGTCACAAGACAAAAGAGCACACGACAACAATATAATTTCTTGATGCCTTTTTACATAAGAGGAAGATAAAAGCAAAAGATGCATAGATTATCCGCAACAATACGTTTTTTAAATAACGCACGGATGGACAGACAAAGATGGATGTAGAAAAGAAAAGATGACAGGTGGAATAATGCAAAAGTTCATCAATAGCAATGCAAAGCAGATGAAAAATGCTTTGGAAATAAAATATGAAACTTTCAAAGGCCTGGCCTGCGATATTGTGGTTCTGGCCAACAAAAAGTGCATCATGACAGGTAAGAATGTTTTGTATTTTTTTATCCAACGATTACATCCACTTAATATTAAGTAGATCAATCAATAATAATAATAAATACATAAAAAATAATAATAGAAGTTTATGACGATGATGTCAAGTGGCAGGTGCATAGAGGCTTATTATGTACCTAAGTATAGATTGGGCGGTTATTGTCTCTCTTGGGAGCTGTCTTGTGCGACTAGTAGTGTGACACTGACCGGCTTGTTTTATTTTTATTTTTTTTATGTAACTTTGAGAAACTGCAAAAATACAATCAATGCATTATAATAATGCACGCCAACTGATTCTCCATTACCATGAAACGACTCCACTCGCACTCGTACGATAAAACAAGCTTCCTTTATAGTACGGTTACTACTGTCGCCGTAATAATATGAGGGTCATTGAATTACAGATTATATTGTTCAATTAACATCTAAGCAAACAATGTCGCTACCGCTCTAGTGTTGGAAATTACATTCACATCACACCAAAACTTTAACAGTTATTGATCGACAACAGCAGAAAAAAATTTATGGATGCATTTTATGTAGATTTCGGATCAATCATTATTTTTTTCACACGTCACAAACCAGTACATGCATTTATATTAATATATTATTATGGAGATTGATAAGACTCCCTTATCAATATTCAATGCATCACTGATTGTTGGGAGTTTTTTAATATTCTGTGTAGTAGTGGATGTACCTAATCAATAATCAAGCATCATCTCGTGAAAAATGCAAGGGTGCATTGTTGCCGACTGTTTTACACTGATGATTGATTTGATGGAGCGCTCAAGATCAAAATGCATTTTTACACGATGTATTGCATCATCAATTGATTGGGGATCAATAATCAATCAGGCAGTTAAATTTGTATACATTTCTACAGAACAATGCTCTTTGTTACAAAAAGCGTGTGTTTCTCTACTCGACTTGCTGCTGCTACTGATATAGCTTGTTACGCTTGTTATTTGCTGCACGTAACGTAAACATGTGCTACAGGGATAACACATCCGCATAAATTTTTTCCTGGGAAGTCAGCGGGGACGCCAAATGTAGCAAGTTTAAAACCTTGATAAATTTATATAATTGACGCTTCTATTGCTGTGGTACAGGATGGGGTACGCATACTGATAATGCTGACGATCATGATGGGACTAGTTTCCCCATAAAAATCATGATACTTTTGGCGTCTGCCTGTGTAATTATGACAGTACATGATAAAACCATTTAAAATGGAAAAATACTGCATAGTAATGAGGGGAGGGTGCAGGAATACTATACAATGTAATTTTGTAATAATTGGGAGCAAAACAGCGAAAAATTATTAATAATCCAATTTACCCAACTGTTTACGACTGCACCCATTCCATATAAATGTATTTTTACAACGACTGTTACATGGTTATTGACTCTCTCTTGGGATTCTTAGCTTTCAGCATTCAAGATGTTTGGGGTAGCCGGTCATTAATCTTATTTTGGAGTGGAGAACCAAGTGGACATTTTTTATATGGACAAGAGCCCATTGTCGATCCCATTCAGCAGGCTTACCACACTTATCATGATCCCTTTGCTTGCTGATATTGATGGTCAAGGTAAAGATCCATCCAACTTTTTGGAGTTATTTTCAGCGTAAATATAAAAATACAGTGGGATGACACTCGAGGGTCGACAACGGTCACCACACCACAGCCCATGCATTTACAGATGAATAGTATAACCGTATAACCATATAGCACAGTGGTCTTTGAATGATAAGCTCTTTTTACTATCAGGTACCAGACTGGTGGTTTGACGTATCGATTTCAGTGGAAAAAAATATTGATCCGGATGACCTACATTATTCATTTTGAACTGATTTCGTAGGCATTTTTGTGGTCAAATAAAAATCCTAAAAATATAGACATGCAAAAACGCATTAAACAAACGCTTTAGGTATTGGTACACGCATTTTATCATGCTTTGTTGCACAAATAGCATTCCACATTTTTCCACCACCACCAAACTGCCTACTCGTCTTCTTTGTACAAACGTACAGCACACACATGAGCAATGTGCACATAAAAATGCGCCTCAAGTTCACGACTAAATTGCATAACAAAAGCATTTAAAACAAATAAAAAATGAAAATGCACATTGACACGCGCGTGCACGTTTCGCTCACAAAAAAAATTCATTTCATTAAAAAAAGGCTGCAAAATTGCGTTAAAAGAGAACCTCTTTTGAAGAAAAAGTTTGGCTGTACGACTCCACTACAGAAATAAAGTTTTATTTTCTGAATTATTTTATTTTATTTACGTAATGGCAAAACAGATAGTGTAACAAAGAGTAACATTTTCAAATTATAATTTTTATGATGACATTAAACTTCAAAGTTCATTTTATTTGAAATGGAGATAAAAATGATGTTGATGATATGAGACGACTGTTGGCGCTATTGCTGCAATAATGCACTTTTTTGCAAAGAAAGAAAGAAAGAAATTCAATGTGAGAAAAAAATTTCAACATCCCTACCCTATCCATCCCCAAAAATTTACAAGCTCATGCTGGGACTGGTTGCCCGTTGGCAAAATACTGTAATGGAATTACTTCATACAACAAACAGTCATAGATTTCAAGAAACACCACCATTTTGGATTTTGATTCATGAGAATGTAATAACTTGTTTATTTGCATGTAATGTCATGTCATGCGCGAGAAATAGTAAAAGTACAAAATATCAAAGGACAATTTTGATGTAATGAGAGACTTGTTTTTTTCTGGTCGTTAAAAGAGGTAAGAAAAGAAGTAGCGTTATTTTAAATGCTGGTTTTTATTGTCATAGGATGGTATATGTACACAAGTAAACATTCGCCGCCGTCACCCCTGCTCCGCAATTGATAGAAAATACGAGAGAGTAGCTTATGATTAGGTGGTTACGATTATAGCACCACGGTAAGGTAAAGGTATCCAAGCTCGTCTTCCTTTGCAGGGGTTCTCATTATAAAACGGTTAAACGATTTACGAGCCAAAAAGGCAACAAAAGAACGACAGTGACAGAGCGAATAACGCTGTACTTTTGAAGAAGCATTGCAATTAATAACAGCTATATTTCATGATGAATGGGCTTACATACCAAGCAAGTACCATAATTAATTATTAATTAAGCATTTTATGCAGGACGTTATGACATGTGGTCCTCAGTCACCAGTTGTGCTCTATATTAATTTGACTTCAAGGACGACTTCAACACATAAATACTCATCAAGTTACCTATCTACTTACAGATGACCTCACATGACGGTAACGGCACCCAAAAGAACAGGAATTAAATGTAGACTATTTTTTAGTGTTTATGGCTATTCCGCATTTCCGGTACCAACAAAGTAAACCTTGTAGTTAATTTTAAAATACAGCCAAAAAAGGTTTACAGAACGTCAGTTCATTTAAGATGATAGCTAATAAGACAGTTTATTTGATAAACAGGTTAGACAGATGACAATGATGGTATCGAATCGGCATTGTCAGATCTGTACAAGATCATGGACATCTCCAGATGTCAGTATGTATTTTACTTATCACTGAATCAAAGCACAAACTAGACTATTTTTGCTGATATTCTGCATATAGAGTAATTGGCTTAAATGTCACCGTCATCTGGATCAAAGCAATTGTTTTTTTGTAAATGTTACCATCCGTCAGTTGTGGTCCTGCGGTTACTGCGGTTGTTGTAGCGTTTCCTATTATTTTTTACGAGTCAGTTGCACAACGCCACCGTGTAACCGCACTGCACCACAGCAGTAGGTGGTTAACAAGCATGAT
>JAHZNB010000956.1:0-11563 GCA_027744295.1 Callyntrura guangdongensis | reverse complement strand
TTACCGGTTGTCGTCAGCTTCTTTTCCCCCAAGGTCGGGACGGTCTGTGGGCGAGCACCAAGCGACATAGTTATTCTTCATCAAATGCCTTGCATACAGTATGTCGCACCCAGACAAAATAGAGTCTGCCGCCAAATTACCCACAGGAATTTGCAAGTATCGGCTTTGTTCCAAAGCCGCTTCCAATACGTTTCTGAAACGAAGAAAGTGCTTCAGCATAGCTTTCGCGCCGTATTGTTGCCACTGCAAGCTTGCATATAAATCGTCTTCGTCCATAACATGAATAGGAATCATAGGAAATTCTCCCATCAATGGTACTCGAGACACCCATAACGGAAATCCAATTGTGGACTGAACTGCCAAGGCAGTAGCTCCTCGTTTCTCATCTTTGTAGGCCTGTAAAATCCTTTGAAGTCCTGTAAACACAGCTCTTGTCTCAGTTTCAACTCGAACATCAAACGTGTAGTTGACTTCAGGCAAGGTATCTTCTAGTTCTCCCCTACTTATCCGTTCAGCACGAAGATTTTTGTACAAAGGTCCTAATGGAGGCACTAGGTTTGTTCGTGCAACACTCAAAACAAACAAAGTTGCTTTATTATTTGGTGGAGGAAGGAATATGGCAAACATTGACTTATTCCCAGATGCGTGATGGTACAAAAAAATATGTTTCATGGATGACATTTCCAGGTACTTGAAATCTGCAGTAATGTTTTTATGCGCTAATTGTTTGAGATCAAAGCTATCAGTCACGTCCTTCATTTTCCTAGCAGCATCTCTGTCCACAGCACATACACAACCCAAATACGTCAAAGCCCTAAATTCTAAAGGCACTTGAGTTTCATATATACCTTCAATTGTAGGAGTAGCAAGGTCTGCCATAAGATCATTGCTAGTCTTACGAAAGAGGTCTTCTGGAATAGTATATTCGTACAAATTAAAAGCTTGATGGCTTCGAGGCAATAATTTACTACATTTCCTTATGTGTTCTTCATCTGTTAAATTTTTTGCTTCTTTAGAATTCAAATAAAAAATTCGTGGTATCGTCAGTTTTATCATGTGCAATTCTTGTCCAACCATAGCCCATAATTTAAATTTCCCTGGAATCCCTGTATCCATAATCTGAATGATTTGCCAAGGAGTACAGAGTAAAGTTTGTTGAGCCCTCCTAAAGAATCCTCCCAGTGTCGCAGAATTGTTTCGTCTTTCTATTCCTACTTGCATAAAATCGTCAACACTATCCGTGGTCATCAATTTTGATCTTTTGGCTCGTTCTGCCGCTCGCTGTTTAGCTTGATATTTCCATTTCTTTTTGTGAAAGACTATCCACTTTGTAATACTTTCTTTATTGTCTCCCATTGCAGGAGCAGGGCCCAAAACTTCTTTCCAGTTCTTGGAAACATCTACTTCCGGTGATCGTCCTCGCTTTCCACGATTTAGTCTAGTTGTATGAATTAGAATACGTTGCTGTGCAGGGCGCAAATTTCCACCAATTTCTTCGATATCTCCAATATCCCTGTTTAGGTTTTCATCATTAGCTTGTACAGCTGGTTTAGGGGTTCGTCTTGGTTGTTCTGATGCCATTCTGCACATATCTTCAGGATCCAATTCCACAGGGTTGTAACGCAATTTAGCCTTTGCGACAGCTTTCAAATTATGTGACCCGGCCGGCAAATAGGAATCTCTCTTTACCCAGTTAAAACAATCCATGTGTATACAGGGGCGGCACGAATAAATTCCATCTCTATAGGCTGCAAATCCGATTTCTTTTTTCATATTTAATCCATGAAAACTTGCTCTAGCTTCAATAAACGGCCAATCAAAAAAGTCTCCGTTATATGTCGAAAATATGTGAGGCTTTACATCTAAAATGTGGTCAAAAAATCTTTGCAAAACAGCCATTTCGTTTGGCTCATTAAAAATGGTGAATAGTCCTTCGAATTCAGGTCTTGGCGTATATTCAAAATCTTCTACGTCAGAGGAAACGATTTCTCGATTTGTAATTAGATAGCCCTGCGAAGAAAATGAAGATATTATAAAAATCTTTTTAAAAAATAAACTATTTTCAGTTTGCTGAAAGAATGTTTGATGCACGTGTAAACTAGTCACCTGTCCATCAATCATGTACGAAATCATTATGATTTGATCAAACGACGAGTCGGGAAATTTCAGAGGTAATTTCGTAGTTTCAATATCAAAAGCCAGCACAATGCAATCTGGGGATTCAATAATATCTGTCCTCCTTTCAATTGTCGGTTTGTAGCTGACACCAATTTGAAGTTTTATACTATACCATAGACCGATGAATATTTTATTATCGATTGATACTCGAACATGGTAAGGTACATCGTACTCTCTGTTTGAAATACCCATCAAATTATAGATACAAAAAAGGCTAATTTTATATTTTTTAAATCCAAATGCAAGCTATATATATATAAGTAAATACCTGATATCTTCTATATTTTCCATATGATTTGTGCCAGATTTTTGCGTATCAAAATCTCCTAAATCTCCAATATAACTTTGTCTCAGGATTTCTGCATATGCCGTGTTAGACTTTTGACGTTCCCAATTTTTTTTAACGGCCGGCAAAATATCCTTTCTCACCTTCATTAAATCGTTGACATTCATGAATGACAGCTTTACGTATTTTTGTTTTAAACCCACTAGATGATTTGGCTGAAAATTTAAAAAAATAGTAGCAGATTAAAAATATAAACTAGGCATATAAGACTTCATGTCATTTAATATTTATAACTAGTCATTCATAGTAATAGTAATGAATCCTTACAAGGTCTAGATCTTCTTTAGGAATGACTTCTACAGAAACAATGACGCCCCCGTATTTCTTTTGCAAGTAAAGAATAACTTCCTTCTCAACTCCTAGAACAAAAGTAAAAAATAATGTGTAGTATAAATTTAAGCAAATTTTAATTTGTGAAACAAACATTTTAAATTCCATTTAACGATGGAAAAATCATGTACCTGCTTTGGGTAAAATGTAAAAATACGGTTGATACGCTAATGTGGCTTTAAACCGTGATCCGTCTTCCTGAATAAAGTAGTAGTCAACTGCACTTATCAGTCTCTTGTCTTCATCCAGCACTTCTGTCTGCAACAAAAAAGGAAATACGATGAATATGGATATGTGTTTTTAAAATAAGATTCGGATAACATTAAGTAATTGTAATTAAAATTACCGAGTGCATGTTTAGCAGCCATCCTACTCGTTCAGTAACATCTTTTGCCCGACTAAATCCAAATTTTGAATCTATTGCATCGTTTTCAAACGACTGGCGGACCCGGATTTCAGAATTGTCCCTACAATGTGACATTTTTTGTTTACATCATTAAAAATTTATCCAAACAATTTAGTTATTTATTTTAAAATCCACTCCTATTGACGATAGTAAATTACCCTGTCCCTCCTCCCAGGCCCAGGTCTGATGATGTACTAGCACCAGCATCTTCGCCTTGTTGCTTCGGGCGCTCCCCACCCCCACGGTAAGGAATATATCTGCCAGTGTTTTTTGGTGGAGGCATTTCTTCATTCCAATGTCTTCACAAAACAAATAACTGCTTTATGTAGTAACAACAGCACTGGCCAGTTTGTTGCTGAATTATTTTACTACCTGTGTCGTTACACCATAATCATGGTCATTTCTATTTGGTATTAAACAGCGAAATTACTTTTGGACTACACGACGCGACTGATACTTGTAACCCTTCAATCTGTTTATTTTCAAACCGTTCCTTCCTTAAACATATATTGATTATTCCAATAACTATTCCAATCTTACCCTTACTTACGTATTTCTATTCTTGTAGAATGGTAGTTCACATCCACAGTGATATAATTAGTCAGCAATGGGTGACAACAGACACTAAACTTGAATGCACAGGGCCAGGGCCAGGGCACAGGACAACAACACTTGTAAGATTCTTCAACTTTTTTAAAGATAATCTTGGGAAGGCCAAGCCATAAGACAGTAGAAATCGTGAGAAAATTTGCAAAGGAATGAATAAACAAATAAACAAATCATACACAAAATGCAAAACAATAATGAAATATGAAAAAAGTAAATAGTAAATGTCTAGGTCTACGACTGACGAAATGTATGCAGTTTTTCTGACACTGATCCCTGAACCGCTCTGTCTGCCGCTCTTGTTGAGAAGAAAACAAAGAAATTTGACTTGGGCAATGCTAGACTTTACTTTCCGTTGTATCATTTATTGCTGTTCATTTTACAGAATGCGAATGGCCAGCCAGAATCAACTCGCAGAGCTAGAGTAGCGGCGGTGCTTTGGATATATTTGCTGGATTTGGATGATTTGTTGTTTAACAGCCACTAAAATGGTATTTTCTTGGCGTTATTCAAACTTTTAACAACCATTATAACTTTAGTTTTGTTGCAGAAACAGAATTATCAATGGCTTACTTTATATTGTAACGTCGCACGGTTGACAGTTTCGTCTGTCTTACTGTTTACGATTCCATATTAGGACAGGGAGTAAAGCGACTGAGAAAGTCCCATAGAAAGATGGTCATTAATGCTGTTGATATATAAATCACTTTACAGGATGTAATGGTTAGTACGATTTCATACTTTTTAGTGTACGTATGATCTGGAAGGATTTTATTTACATGCTACTCCTTTTTGCAACGGAATTTGAATCAACGGAACCAAGCTGGTTTGGTTTTCGAGAGTACAGCAGTTATGGTAAATGAAACGAGAATCTATAAGTTATGCCTGAATATTCGGTCCGGTTTCACTTGTTATATATTTATCATACATATGCCTATCGTTCATTATTTAGGACATTGCGGTTCTAGAAAATAATGAAAAGATCTTGTACGAAGTTTGCGTGTTCAGTTCAAATACTCATCTCACATGTATAATTAATACAATTCTTCATAGCATTTTTATTTTTGATTGAGTTTAAAACACCAAATCAGTTTACAGTTGTACAGCGTTCAGTCTTTAGTTGCCCGATCAAACACTAGGAAAAATTGATAAAATACTTTTCTTGTTACCTAATGTATATATATAACCACTACAACATTAAATCTTTTATGAATATAAAATTATGAACATCCATTACGTTATGATTCATGACTAATTGCAGCAACCAACAGCGATTTTGTAAAATGTGCATACGTTTCACATATTACTGACTGATTGTGATGGCTTACTATAGTTTGCATTAATTGCGGNGAATATAAAATTATGAACATCCATTACGTTATGATTCATGACTAATTGCAGCAACCAACAGCGATTTTGTAAAATGTGCATACGTTTCACATATTACTGACTGATTGTGATGGCTTACTATAGTTTGCATTAATTGCGGTCTATTATCAACAAACCTTCGTTAAGTGCTACGCACTTAAGCACTTAAGCTGGCACGCTTTTACTACCAAATTATCATCGAGAGAACTTTTGTCACGAGCCATTCATTTGCAGGGAAACGTATAATTTACACCTCATAAAATCCTGGTACTCTTGTTATAAATTCAATCGCCTTCTTGCTAATGTATGTATACCTATGTGGATTCTCATTTTCTTCACCTCGATCAGCGTCGTCGGTTCAAAATTCAGGTACATTAACTTCTAAAAAAAGTTATGGACAACTGCGATGACGATAATATATGCGTGAAAGTGCGACATTAGGTTGTGAGAGGAGGTATTCCATCTTACTAACCTTGAAAAGATTTCCATTTCCATTCATTACTAACATTGGGTTGGGAATGTTGGGATAGCATTCTTCATTTGAAGGAAAACAATAAAACTACATTAAGTTTTTTTTAAATCATTACTTACGTTGTCCCGGTCGCAAGGTTTCCTCACAATAAGTTCTAATTTACTAATCAAAAACAAAGTTTTTTGGAACGGATACAGGCATGGAATCGATCCATTGGCATGAATATTCCTCATTATAAAAGTTATGGACAACTGCGATGACGATAATATATGCGTGAAAGTGCGAGATTAGGTAGTGAGAGGAGGTATTCCATCTTACTAACCTTGAAAAGATTTCCATTTCCATTCATTACTAACATTGGGTTGGGAAGGTTGGGATAGCATTCTTCATTTGAAGGAAAATAATAAAACTACATTAAGTTTTTTTAAATCATTACTTACGTTGTCCCGGTCGCAAGGTTTCCTCACAATAAGTTCTAATTTACTAATCAAAAACAAAGTTTTTTGGAACGGATATATTTGGGATTTCATATCAAATTCCAATGAATCATAATCTTTTCAGGCGTCAGATAGACACTCATCTTTATTCATTTTCTGTTCATGTCTGCGGGATGGTGCCAAGTGCCACTCTCAAAGAAATGGCATTTCCGTTCACCAATACTCGAACGAAACTCTAATACAAAATATAGGTATAATTTCGTTACTACGACGTAAAACGTGCATCTAATCATCTAGACAATAGTGCCACGCAAGTAACATCATGGAATGGAACTACACGGAACCAATGCGCAATGCATAAATAAAAAGGAGATAGCGATAGCACTACTGTGTGATGGTAAAAACGAACGTTATCATAAGACCAAGACCACCTGTATACCTGGAAGCTAAACGTTGTTTATGTGCATGATAATGATAATATTAAGTAAACCAGTTATTGCAATGATAATTTCAAATTAGTTTAATGTCAACAACTGAGAGTACGTTTCTTTGTCGTATTCACTACTATTTACTAACAAACCAACATCAATGACATGCTAGTAGTACCATACGTCTTACCTTGCCTATAAACGAAGTTTGACACCAAAATTGCCTCACAAGCTAATATGTACTAGTTTACAAGGGAAAATAGATAGTTACATACACTGTAGGTATTATAATGATTGCTGATTTACCTAAACTTGCTATTTCCCTTTGATACCGTTTTTTGTGGAAAGTAGATACGTCATTATAACTTTTGATCATGAACAGGTCCTTCAGTGTTATAAGAGATCTGGCCGTTATTCTGACCCTTACTTTCACTTTTTGGGGTAACTTGTGACCATTGATCTTGAGCCGATAAAATAACTGATCTTTTCTTAAACTAATTAATTTTTGTATTTTATTTTTGCTGAGAGCAAGGGTAAGACTATTTATTGCACTTTATTATCAAAGATCGCCTGGTAAGTCCAGTTTTAATTTTCGTCTATAACGATATTTTTCATTGTGTGTCTGTTTTGACGACGTACAGAAATACCGTTATTTTCATATTCAGTCTACGGAAGTAATTCATGTGTTTCTGTCATCAGAACATGTTCGAATGCTTTTTATTTTTGTTTAATATGTGCTCATTATTTGCACAGGTATGTTTATAAGGTATACATACTCCTTAATAATTAAGATACCTAGTTTAGTTCATGTATGTATGCATGCATGGGGTAGAAAAATACGGAACACAATAATGACTTTTCCGTAAACTGCTTTACACCTCAATGACATCAATTTATTTTCCCTATAAGATCTTTTATATTGCCCAAGCAGATGACCCATCCAGTTATTCCCTAGTTTTCGTTCGTTCACCGATAAGTGCGATTGCGTAGAGCCAACATTTACATTTATGTCGATTGTTTGATGCAACGCATAGACGTTTTTAGCTAATAGCATAGCAGTACCTAATAGGCGTCTATTATCAAACTTGTCACCTAATCTACACACAGTAGTGCGTATATGGAATTTACATATTAGGAACATACAAGATTTTAAATCGAAGAAAGTGAATCACTTCCACTTAAACCTTCATCTTAGAAAAGAGCAGCAGGTTGCCGAGGACGTTGTTTTTTTTTAAAAAAAAAAACTGGCCATCATCATTGTCATTATTATCATCATCTCAACTGCACTGACTTGATGTATGAGCTGTATAAAATTAATATCACCTTCTGTGTACCATGTAATCTCTACTACGCTGTTAGAGCGAAGAAAAGAACAAAAAACAACCAATCTACAATGTACTTACGATAATATACGCTATAAACAAAGAGGACTCACAACTTTTCAACTTCAGTTTCAGTTAACTGAAAAATCACTGTCATTTTAGTATACACAGTACAGTCATGATTATTCTTTTTTATCTCTTTCTGAAGACGCTTACTAATATAATTTCCATCACATCATCATCATTGTGAATGCCTATGGAAAACAGAGCTCCCGCAGACTTTTTACGTTTTGTTTTTCTCCTTTTTTTCTCTCTCCTCCCGTTTTTATTGTTCTACTGGTACTACACACGCATGTATAAATTTAATACAATGTAATCAAAGAAGACAAAAACGATAGAGAAGTACTTTTACATGTAGGTAGGTGGTTGCTTGTATTTCGTTACAGGTTGTAGAGAAGCAGTAAAAGTCGAAACACTGTAAAACATTAGCATGTTTAATTTTTAAATCCTCACTACCACACTTCCTTCCTATATTACGTAAGGTGCATGACCATATCGCCTTCTTCACCCGTCCATATAATATGACCTCCATCTCTATCAAGATTGACTTCCCTGCTGTACAGAAGACCCTGGCGCTTATCATTTCTTTTTCGATTTACTACTATACAGTCACTTTCTTTATTTTTTCATTTTTATCATCATAAAACTCAAATGGCTGTATCAAACAGCTAATTTCTTTTAGTGGCTATATACGAGTAGATTTTATGGGTGTATGATTACCTTCTTGATTTTGCTGCTGGAGTTCGTCTTGCTAATCGTTTTGCAAGTTCTTTTTGTTTAATAGAATTAGTTTTGTTGCTTGCCAAGTGGTGGGATCAAAAAGCAGTGTGTACTTTTCTAAAACTTAATTTGCATAAAATAGAAACTTCAATATAACTAGAATAAGATCATATAGTATCTTATTTTATGTTTCGGATAAATGCGTCTCTGACGGTATTCTCATGTATGAAGTCAACAGTTAGATAAGAAAAGACACGCATATAACTTATTTTACCAGACAAATGGGAAGTATAAAATCAAAACAGGCGGTGGTGGTGGCTGAACAAAAATGAAAGAAGCCAACAGAATAAAATTCAGATAGCAGCTACCACCTGTCTTCCGTTCTGTGTTCTGGTAACTATACTGTGTTTGAATATTGAAGAACAGGCACAAAAAATGAACAAGACAGATTTCCTTGCACATATATACAACAAACGACGAGCTTCTGCTCTTTACTTTTTATTGTTACTCTACAAGATCATGAGATCCTAATGTAATGAAAACGAAAAGTTTGACCAATTTGAGACAGCGGGGAGCAAAACAGCAATCAGACAAAGCCAAAATATATTATGATTGTTTTGTGCTACCACACAGACATCCCCGTACAAATTACGGGGAGTTGAATAGCAAACTTATTGTTAGAGTTTTATTGTTTGTATCAACTTTCACAGATACATAATGGACTATCATTGTGTATTTCCCTATGATTTTTTGCATTGTGTGAAATTTAAGTATTTCTTTATTTAATCTATTTGCTCCACTACGTTGTTGGAAATAAAGGCTTTAGCGATATTTAGAGTAAAATTTTGTAACGTATAAAGTTGGCTTACACAGCATTTCTTTATATCTTCAGTTTTGAATTTTCTCCAGAAAGTAATTGTGTTCACGTTGCCCCAGTGAATCCAATTTCTTATAAATAAAAGCCATTTTCATAAACTAAATTAAAGTATGAAAATGACTTTTCTGGAGTAAAAGCTTACGACAGTACCGGTAACCGGTTTACGGTATAGCGGTTATAATAATCCATGAAATCTATTATATGTAGGTATGTACCATATATTCATCATAGAGTTTCCGTCAAAATTTTACTTAATTTAATGTCAAATGTACGTCATACAAATGGGGATAGAAACGAAAAAATTGTAATGTCTTATCGTTCAATATCTGCTACTATGTTATTAATTAAGGTCATGAGACATTTTCAAATTAGAGCTACGTTGAAAATTCGTGTTTATTACGGTCTTCATTTTGTTAAAATGTACATTATTCTGTAAAATAATGTTATTGTATTGTTTGTCCACATTATGTGATTTGAGTGTACGGACGGACCGGCAGCATCGAAACGAAAGCTTCATGTTTTGTATATAACCATGAATTTTGGTGACTGCACGTGAACTCCACAAGACCAACACAACGTGTTTACATAATAATCCAAGTGTCTTATTACTTCTCTCTCTCTCTTTTTTCCCAGTCAGTAAAACAGTAAAAAGATACTTTAATATGCTCTTTTAATGTGGATTTAGTTTGCTGCTACGCGCTCCTGTGATTTGAACAATGAAGAGTGTGGTGGTGATGGTAAGACAACACCCCCAAGTTTACAAGTACTTGTTGTATTGCGTACTGTTGACTGTACTGCAAACTGCAACTACTTCACCAGTCACTGGCCATCACCATCATCATTTAAAGGGTTTAACGAAATGACGACGCGACGCGACTGTGCGTCCCAACTCGCTGCTTAAGTATATAAACATACATTCTATTTTATACATCTAAAATGTTGTTTAATTTAAAAGGAAAGTGATAAAAGAAACATTGAAACAAGGCACTGTGTACCCACACACACGTACAATCCATGTTTCCAACAATGACGTTTTTTTCTCGTTCGGGTTACTCTGAAAAAATGAATAGGAACATTATACATACATATAATACTTCCCGTTCTCTGATGTACGATTTCACCAAGTCTTAGCACTCGAGCAAGTATATAAAAAAAGTTTATATCGTTATTGTTGTAGTTTAACATTAATAAATAATATACTATTTATTTAGTTTTTGTGGATCGAATTGCAGAGGTTGTGTCAACGTGCCGGATTTCTTGGCGTTGTTCTATTACTTGTTGGTAATAAACTAAAAATGCATTTAAAATTATGAATGCCCTTCTATTTGCGTTTCAAGTTTGTCACTGATGTTACCGACATCTTGCATTACAAGAAGCTTCCCTTCATTTACTGGATATGCAAGCGCGGCAGACAATACAACGTTCAGTTAAGCACACCATTTTTTCTTGTTTTTTTTTGTACAGTTGCGCGGGTGTTCATTCTACTACTCAAGAAAAGGGACGATTCTAAACTGGATAACCTTGAGCTGAATACATCGTATTCATTCCCTTTTCAACTCAACACGACTTCTCATTTAAGGGACCATCCCCTCAAGATTTCCAATATATAACACTGTCCATATTATATTATGCTTTTCTCAATACAGACATTTATTTCATCACCATCTCTGCTGAGTCTTTTCACAACTGTATTGATTATGGGACGATTATGGTTTAGTATTTGTGTCGAAATAATATACTTGATTGTAGATGCTCCGGACAATTTCAAACGTTTAGATAGCATAGCATGGATAGATAATAATAACGTAATTGTTTTTTTCAGCAGAGATAGCCGTCAATAGTGTATTGTTCAAAAATTGAAAGGTTCATAGCATTTAAATATATGCAACTATTTCACTGGTTTCTCTCCCTTTCCCTATGGCAGTCATTCGTCGTGCATGGAATTTTGTACGTGTTTGCGTGTTTCATAGGCTGCGCTTGATCAATAGAATATTTAAATTTGAACCTCTTTCG
>JAHZNB010000955.1:0-11361 GCA_027744295.1 Callyntrura guangdongensis | reverse complement strand
TCTTACTTCCTAAGGCAAATAGAGAAACGTTTCCGTTTCCGTATGGTTTCACCATTTTATTCGTATCCTCGTTTCGCATTCTTCGTTTCAAAAATCCCATCTATTTTCCCCATATAAAATTTTTGAGATCTCTTAGCAACAAGCTTCAATGGCAAAATACATGGAGATTTTGGGAATTTATTTTATGAGGAAACGAGAACGAAGATCTTGAAGACAAAAGTGGACGTGGATAATCCGTCCAGTTCGTTCACGCCGGGGAGATATCGCGACGTGGCAACTATTCCACCGAGAAAAAATTACTGCTCAAGAGGTTCGTCAGTACGTAACCCAACGCGAAATTGACTATGGCCATCGTAGAAGCGCTTCCAACGAAATGCCATGGTTTTCTTTAAATATTATATATATATTTGTATCCCAAACAGCAGCTCGGATGGATGGAAACACTTTGAGTACTTCCACCCAGCATGTACAACGTATAGAGGTATACAGATTCTTGCAAGTTGCAGTTGCAACAATTCTCATACGCGCTATTACTTTCCTTTTCGTTGAAAATCCATCAGTTCTGTTTTATTTCTTGATTTCAAGACATCCGGACTGGAAGGATTCAAACGGGAAAAATGTTTCTAGTTGTGGAATATGTGACCATATGTGGCATTTAGCCATATTAAATTTTAATTAAAAATATATTGTCCGTTCGCTAGAAAAATATAAAAATAAATACATGTACTTAGGCCGTGACAAAGAAATTAATTGCTTTTAAATAATTAAATTATATTTTCCCGTTCAGGAAACGTTTTATTTTTATAGAGTGTAGTACTGTGTGTAATATTATTTGTTTTTTTCATTGGGAAATATTTTGATAACAATACATATAATATTTCTACCGCTATAACCTTTTGCAGTAGTAGTGGTATACACACAAGAAATGTAATATTATTATGATGTTCGAATTTTCATGTGTACACTTCTAATCAAACGTAACAATTTCAAAATACATATTGTAGTACGTAATACCTAAATGTATAACAACGACATGAGAAACCGCGTGTATACCATAAACTTAATTACTTACGATTAGCGTGTTTGTATAATATTGCAATAATATAGTATTCGTAATTTACACTTTTGTCAACATTGATGCCATCTAAATGTAAAGAACTAGCACTATCAATGGATAACCATAAGGTCGAACAAAGATATATACACACATAAATTCTACTGCACAATATTTACAATCTTTTAAAATTTCTCTACTAGCCTAAAAGTAAAACTGCGTAGAACCAGGCATGACTTTAAATAACTAATTTTCTCGTTTTTTCGTTAACACCAATCAAGTAGTTAGCAGTAATACGTTAAAGTTAATTAAAACACAGTCAGGATTTCTGATTCAGAACAAATGTTAATGTTTCCAGTTTCTGACCAATTAAAAATTAAAAGCAACTCAAAACTCAAAGCCTATTATGTATGTTACGGTTGTAGTCGAGTTGAAAAAGCCCAGCTATTTAAAACAGCGTTGTTTTGAATGTCACTTTATCATAAAAATACACGATGACTTTTTACTTTCTTCGAGCCTACTCGTAGTAGTCATTAAATAAAATACATGAACGTTACATTTTGTTTCTTAATTTTTAAAATATTATAGGCTGGTTGGTTTTTGTAGTTTTTTATAAATATATCATGTGTTAGTGAAGTTATTGTTGCTGTATCTCTAGGTTCACAAGTAATAATTTTGCAATTGCATATAATTAGTTCAATGGTTGTTGTAAACACATTGTTTGTCTGGTTGTCATTTTTATTTGTTATTTAGGCAAGAGACGTTTTTGTGAAAACGGTGCTACCTATATGGATGTTTACACGTTCGTAATACAAACTTATATGCCGTTGGCCAATACAATAATAAGGTCCTTATAATTCCGTATCAAATTGATTTTTATCAACCCACCTTCACCCACACCGGTTAAAAAATTAAAAGTTAAAAAACAAAAAAGACAGTATTGACCTGCAATATTACGATGATAAAACTTAAAATGTAAATTCTAATTCTAACTAAAGCTTAAAAATAAAATGAATTTTTTAAATCATCTTATCAAACATGTTTCTTGCTTGACACTGTTTTTATGGAGTAAAATATTGTAACATACTGTTAGAAACACTGGGTACATTGTTAAAACTGACAATAAAAGCCATATCATAAAATAGTATAGGTTATTGTTCGTTTCACATGATCACGACGAAAACCACCAAAACTGAGGAACTTAGTCAAACATATAATTAAAAAGTTTTAACAACTTTCGTTTCACAGCATTAAGATGTACATAAAGCGCCTGTATTGTTGAGAGTCTGGAAAACCCTCAACTATCTCTGCGTCAAAAGGGTCATGCGTGTTTTCATCACGCGTCATTTTCCTGCACCAAGTACAAATGATATAGTAATTATAATATTCTATGTCTGCTAAAATGTCAAAATATCATAACATGCAAACTATAATAATACACATTCCGAGTTTGCAAACAACTCTGGACACTGTACACCAAATAAAGTAGGAGCGGGGTTTGTCTACAGTGATAATAATTACAACAATATTATTTCAAGAATAAAGTAAGGATCGGCACAGCAATAATTTTCTTTTCTCTTTTGCACTTTTCTCACAATTTTTTGTTTAAGATTGGTTGAGAGGGATGCCTTTAATATCTTATTTCCCGCTGGTCACAGACGTTGCAGATTGTTGTTGCTGCTGCAGCCTGTGTAAAAATCCGGCTGGGGAATTTGCACCAGTGCCACCACCACCACCATTTTGACAGTTGACGGGTGTGATAGTTGTTGTCTTGTTTAATGCCGTGCTGCCGGTTGTTGTTGTCGAAATATTTGTATTGGTATTGATAAGGGTTTTATTATTACTACCGTCATTATTCAAAGTGATAATTTTAGCATCAGTCTCGACATTACTAGTGTTGTCATTGTTAAGATGATCCCTTTCACGAAAGAAGCCTTGTTTTGTCTTGCACTCCCTGATTGTTACGGTCATATCACAAACGGTGACATCTGTGATAACGATTTGATCCGCGAGAGGTTGTCTATTTAGCCAGTATTCGGCAGGTAATGCGTTGTTATTCTCTTCCGCACTACTGCCTCCAATACTGCTTGTGGTGCTCCCGTTGTAGTTGTTGTTTTCTTCGCGGAATGATGCTGGCACGGAGGGAATGAGTGAAGGTGGTGCACCAAGATTATTTCCCCCGGGACCAACTCTTGAAAGTTTTCCGTTTTGAAGCGTAGGTGTGGACGCGATGCTACTACCGCTTGTCAATTGATTAGAAGGAGTACCACTAGTAGGAGCGCTAACGTTTCCCCCTCCAGCTCCATTTCCTGAAGAGGCAGATGCGGTTGAATGTTTCCTTTCTGAGGTCGCTTTTCCAGGTGACTTAGTGGAACGATCCTTATTACCTTTGAGAAGCGATCTTGCTTCTTCCGGGTCGAATTTTGACTCCCTCTTCGTACTGAAGTGGTATGGGTCTTTTTCTTTTTGGGTCTTTTGGTGCTGTTGGTGATGGCTGGGAGAGGAGCTTTTGGCTGTAGCACTGGTTTCTGTTGCTGATGAGGCAGATTTACCACTACTGTGATAAGATGTGGTTGATGTGGATGTTCGAGATACCTTGGCGGGAGGAGAGGAGGAGGAATCACGGGTTTCCCCACCAGATTTATTTGAGTTAGCGTGTTGGGTAGGACTAGATTTGGGGGTTGTGGTAATGGTCACACCGATTTTACCAGATTCCCTAAAAAAATACAAAATTTGTTTAGCACAACCAAAGCAATATATATTTTTATTTAGTACTTGTTCTCCCCAATCCCACCACATTTACTACTTGAGAAAACTTACTTGATGACTTCAGCTTTTCGCTTAAGCGCTTCCTTTCTCGGAGATTTCTCCTTGTAAGTTGTCACCTCTTCTTCTTCCTCAGAATCCTCAGAGTCTGATGAAGGCGAATTTGACTTTAAACGAGCCTCAGCCGCTTTAACTTTTGGAGACATGGGAGAATTGGACCTGTTCCTATCTCTTTCCCTCTGCAAAAAATATTTATTATGCATTATTTCAATTTTGGGTAACATACAAAAAAAACTTTGACAAATTCCTCTTACCACTGGTGGTGGTCTATTTTTCGGCTTAGGACCTCGTTTATTTGGCGTTTGGTTGGAGTCATTCTGGGTCTTCGTCAGATGTTGACTACAAAGCAAAAGAAAACGTTTTGTTACTTGCATGATTTTCAAAAAATAATTTTAACGTTACACACGTAACTAACATCTTATAAAACTACATTTTATACAACACTAAAGGCAGGTAAATTATTCCCTAAATGAGTGTGCACTTCTCTATCTAGCTACTCCATCGTTAAAATTATACTAAAGGGTACGCACTAAATAAAAATATATGTACGTAGGTAAAATATTTGTGCTCCCTGGGCACACCGTGCAGAGAATTCAGAGGACTCTACTACAAACAGTTTTATTGTTTTCATCATTAACTTGTTTGTTTGTTTAGAATACCCGATAAAGTTTGATCTTGAGACCCTGGAGTTTCTCTTTCCGATACAGTTTGCACACCTGTCAAGCTACCCCTTGGCGCTTTTGCAATAACAACAAATCTGAACAGAGACGCGTTTCGAATTCTACTTTTCGACCACAATGGGAATGTCACCGCTGGAAATGTCAACCTGTCAATTTCCCCCAATTGCCACATTAATTGGACATTTGACATTAGCAGCGCCCAGCACAAATTTTAGCATAAAAATGCTACGTGTGTACAAGTATGACGGCAAGGTACTATCCGTCTCACTCGTAGCTCGTTTAAAAACTTTATGGTGTGTGCTAAAATGACACGTCAACTAAATTCACTGTCCACCACCACAGAGCAAAATGTAATACAACCACACATTGGTACAGCACAGAAAATGCAATATTTTTATAACAAATAATAATGCATACATATATGCGCAGCGTAATCACAAAAACACTAGTGTAGCGCCCGCATTAATTGATTTTTTCCCTAATAATAAAATTTTCAATGTCACACTATCGATCGATCGTCATATCTTCTAAATAATTTTTCACTGGGCTCCATCAATGTTACATTATTTTTTTCTCATTTGAAAATGCCCCTATTATCATCATCGATCAACGGCTAATCTAGACTACTGCTGCTGCTGCTGCTTACACTTTGTAGAAAAATACCTCTCGACTAGGTATTCCACAATAAAACATGCATTTGCACAATATTATTTTTCTCCGTGTCCACGTTTCCACGTATCCATCCTTCTTTGCGAATAAAACGTCAATCTGTAACCGCAGTAGTAGAAGCAGCAAATAAACTGACATACATATAATATAATAACAACAACAACATTGGCAGTCCTGTTCTCGTGCGTTTTTGTCCGTTGTCGTCGTTGTCAATTCCTACATATTATTGTTATACTTTTTTTCTCATTCAATTTAATGCCTAACTGCTCAGAGGGAACAAGACAAGGAAATGGTTTCGGGAGGAAAGAACTATTCCTCCACATCACTGCCATAAATGCAAATTATAGCGCAGTACAGAATACAGCTAGATTACTTATTTAAATTAATGCAGATTAAAATATGAAATGGACACATTATCTGTATGACAGTAGTGTTAACTGTTAACTGGACTGTGGGATGTAATGTGATTGTAGCCAAAAACAAAAGGACAGCACAGACAACACGACACAATAAATTGTTGTACACATACACGAACAAGGATTGAAGGATTTATCATTTCTGGCTAACTAAATGCATGTGTATTAGAACAAACGTACGAAATTACTTTATTTCGGTTTTTTGGACAACGGTGAGCAATAAAAGAGACTGCTAAACGATGTTGCAGATGATGATAATTTGTACACATACACGAACAAGGATTTATCATTTCTGGCTAACTAAATGCATGTGTATTAGAACAAACGTACGAAATTACTTTATTTCGGTTTTTTGGACAACGGTGAGCAATAAAAGAGACTGCTAAACGACGTTGCAGATGATGATAATAATGATAGACATGGAAATGTGAACATAAAGATCAATCCGTGTTTATGATGATAACGTGGCAAATATAACCCTACGGAAAAGTGAGAGTAGTGGGTAAACTGACAATTTTCTCAACCTTTCTCCCTTTTCTCTGACTGACTTGACCATAATACTGTGTTATCGGAGTGCTTTCTTGGCATTTCAATTCAAATAGTAAGGTATCATGACACAATCTCTGCTTACTTGTTTTTTTTAGCTTTTTGCTGGGTAGATTAGCTGCTGGTTTTGTCGAGAGTGAAAGATTTTTTTATTTGGGTTTCTAGAAGATATTTCCCCCGTCTCGTCTCTTCTACTACTACGACGTTAGTACACAGACAAGGTTGAACTGTTGTAAGTAATATTCTGTCTTGTAGACAAACATCCATTCACTCAAACACTCTATGACATGTACACACACAAATTTTCCACGGCAGGGTCAAAAGAGGAGGAGACCAGGAGACGGAGAGAAAATCGCAACAAAACCCCAGCAGGAGTAGTACTAGTAGTAGTAGTAGTTCTTACACTAGGACTACAACAAAAAACTCCTAAAACTACGTTACACACTCGAAACGAGAATTTAGAGCATTCGCAGACCCACAAATACTACCCCTCTACTGCTCCTGCCAAAACGGTTCCAGTTTAATTTTACGTGTGCGTAAACGGCTCGGATGTGTTTATTTTATAACACAACCCGACACAACAGTCATGTAATACCCACCGCTTTATACATATACAGGGACACAGGCTCACACACACACCATCACCACCGAAATTTTTCCTCGAGTTCAACTTGAAATTCTCTCTCTTCATCCGTTCTCTCTCAACGGAGAAACATTGTCATGTCGTCTCTGATCACCGCGGAAAGGGTGAAGAAAGCATATTATAGTAGTAGCAGTAATGCTATTTATTATTATTGGTAACTATATATAGGCTTAATTTTTCTCGGAGTGTATCCCGCTTATTATTACCCTTCTTCGGTAATATATACGCCGTGGAAAGAACTACAACAATTGAGACGGAATACTACTACTATTTGGAGTAAGTACTTACTACGTCGTTGTTATGTTTATTGTGGCGGTGGTAGCGATAGTACAAGATTTTACTGCTGATGATGACGACGACGATGAGAAGAACAGGAGAGAAGTTCCTCTCAGGTTATTGTTGTTATGCTAGAGAAGTAGGAACAGGAACGGGGAAAACACGTCTAGAAAATCTTATTCATCCAGACAGGGGTAACAAAAAAGCAGAGAACAAGATGATGAGAAGAAGAGGAGGAATAGATACATAATAGGGTTGAAATGTGTACCACATAAAGAGGAATGTTTTTCCACTACCACCATCGCACATAGAACCGTGTTTGTACACACACACACGGCGGCTACATTAGTGGATGTTCAGTTGAGAGTTGACTACGAGTTCTCTGCTCTGTGCATTTTGCATTACTCACACATCCACATGACGATGATGATGATGATCAAAAGTTGATGGGGATTATGATATGATGGTGATGGGAGTCTAGCGTAACAATACTTGACTTACTTGACTTCACTGCCTGTGTTCATGTGGAAAGGTATATATATAGAGAGAGACATGGGAGAAGGAAAAGAGGAAGATGATGATGATCGTCGTCGTCGTCATGATCAGCACATCAGAGTAATTTCAGTGGAGAAGTCTCTTCTCCCATCTTGCATGCCTTGTTGCCTTGTCCATTTTACTTCTCTCTCTGTGCGATTCAGTCAGTTGAGCCTGTTTGTGTATGTGTGAAGATGAGATGATATGTAATGCAGAGGGCAGAGAGATACATTACAATAGATATCTATACATTCATCCATACATTCCTTCACTTAAAAAAGCGTTCATGTAAGTATGTAACTCAATGTATGAAAAAAAGGAATCTCCTCTGCGTCTGAGAGAGAGTATAGTTTGGGTTGATGATAAGTATCATCGCTGATGGTTTTGACTATATAGTACGATGAGACACTGATATATGGGTATATCCCTCGTATGAATATAAACATAGTTGTAACTTGTAAGTAATGCTGTAATGCTACATACATTGTAATGAGGATGGTAAAGTATAAAAATTCACACATCTTTTTGGTGTGCTATGTTACGTTGCGTTGTTGTGAGTGTGTGAGATAAATAATATTAGCTGGTGAGCGAACATCATAGTGGAATGGAGAGACGAATGAAAAAAAAACAAAAAAAAATTGGTGGTGGTGGCGGTGGGTGTTTGCCTAACAGTCTATTACTATGAAAATTACAATGTGTGAGTGCGAACGAAAAATACCGACTTGGTACGACCACGACCTGCTTTGCTCGAATTGATATCAAAGGATAGGATCTGGTATTATAAAATAAAATGCACACATACAAAACATACATACATACACATATTGTATGTGTGCGTTATATTTAAAAAATGTAACTAATGAGCAGGTTGTATCATTATTTTGTATACTAACAAAAGGTATAAAGGTGATCTAACAAAAGTTAGAGTTGCTAGTCACTAGTATTCCCCGTCGATCTACCTGTCTACCTACCTACCCAGAAAGCTACCCGTGATGATGATTATGATGATGATCATGATCAAGCACGCAAATGATATGAGCATCATCCTGAAATAAAATACTACATAATGATGATCATACAATAAGTAATAAGCAAAGCGAGAAGAAGAGCGAGTTACTTTAATATTGGGCTGTTTATTGTAATGCATCCATCTAATTATTTATTCTTATGTGTTACGTTGTGGCAGTGTGTGTGTGTGTGTGTAAAGGATGATAAATAGCGTAATTTAAAAATGTAATGTGAAGCCACTCGAAAAAGAGGGAATTGAAGTCGAACGAAAAATGGAAACTTGTTGTGTTGCAATAATAATAATAGTAATAACAATGTAGCAAGCGTAATATTATTTTGTACGCGAAGACTATGCCTGTGAACTATTCAAGCCTTTACCATATTTGAAGTTATAAGAAAGGGAGAATTTTGAAAGACGCGACGAGTTGCGCAAATGGATGAATTAACACATAAACACATTGTTTTAACGAAATTGAGGAAATTCTTGTATACAAAAGTTCAAGAGGGGAGTACATACGTATGTAATGTGGTTTGGAAATCACTTTATAGGCAACTATATTCACAATGGAAAAGAAAGGAAATAAAGTTGGAGCATCAGTAAAAAAACAAGGTCCATTTTCTACAACCGCCCCCATGCATACATTCCAAGGAACAAATTAATGTAAATTTTATGAGGAAATTTTTAAGCAGGCTATCAAGCTAATTACCATTCGAGCTGGTAAAACAAAAAATGATACGGTTGATGTCTGTGTATATGTAATGCAAGCAATAACAAATTATTGTAATTTTGAACTAATTGCACACTTGACTGACACAAAGTAAGGAAAAAACCAAAGCAGCAAGCGTAAAACATAAAAATACGGAAAATACGAAATAATGGTAAAACAAAAAATGATACGGTTGATGTCTGTGTATATGTAATGCAAGCGTTAACAAATTATTGTAATTTTGAACCAATTGCACACTTGACTGACACAAAGTAAGGAAAAAACCAAAGCAGCAAGCGTAAAACATAAAAATACGGAAAATACGAAATAATGGTGAGTGGAAAAATTAAAACGTACAAACAAAGGGATTTTCCACTGAACCGTTGATGGTGGAGTGGGAAAACATTTTCGTTGGACTCGAAGCGGATAATATGATGCAGCGTGAAACGACAGTGGTAACAGGTTGTGAGCAGCTTTTTCTTTGGTCGCTCTTCCCATGTCTTCTCTTTCTCTTGCATAAAGCGTTTCGTACCGGAAGCTTCTCTCAAGAAAATAAAATGATTCCTTCCAAAGTCGTAGCCGAAGGGCATACTTATATATTGTATGTTTCGTTTGATAGTACGTGAATCAAATTGTATATGAGCTTGTACGCAGAACCATACCCCGTTTCGACTTTACTATCTTTGCTGCCCAAATCTACATTTACATAAGCAAATGCGTAAAACCGTGAGAGAGTAAAATCCGATTTCCGATTTTATTGGGAAATCGAAATAATAATTTCATTTCCGTATAATCTTGTCTTGTATGCAGTCAACGCAGAAAACATTTCCATTTTCCTGAGCGTCGTTTTCTCAGTTGTAAAAAGATCATTTCCTGCTCGAACGGATCTTATTTTCGAAAATGTGATTCTTCATTGCGTCAAGAGATAAAGTTTTGGATGGAGATGTGCAAATAACATTTTGTAGATGGAATGATAGAAAGAGATTCATTTCCACTGGACTGGAAGGAAAAATATGAAAACAGGATGAAGGACTGGCTTGTATAAGTAGAAGTTATTCCGTGTCAGAAAAAGTGTTCTTTTTAAATTTCCTTGTACTTTAATGGGTTTTATTCAATTACACTGTTACGTGGCTATTACGCATCCGTACTTAGCACAGGTTTTACGGATAAAATGAGGAGATGGTTTCATTACTGCAAAAGGAAATGGTTGGTTGAATATTCGACCCAGGCAAGCGTTCCCTCTCTCCCTCTGCTCACCTTTCTCAAGTTTATACAACATTTTCCGTCGGTATTCCTGCGGTCTTTGCCACAAAATGACGCTCTCAATATGTCTATGCTACTTAAAGTGGCTGTGTCGTTTGTAAAAACATTTTCCAGTCAGAAAGCAAGTTTTACGTAGCAATTCAAGCATCCGATCGGCTGCAAACCAGGCAGACTAACAAGCTGTCCCTTTACGGGGTAAATTTGTAAGAAGGATGTGTGAGAGCTCAGAGTTTTCTCGTAATCGTCCTAAATTAGGAATCAAGGCAGGAGAAGAGTAGTAACAAAGTCAGTTTCCTTCTCAGAGAGTAACAACAAAAACGGTTTTCCCTTCCCGTCGTATACCATCTGCCGATTTTCGTAGTAATCGAGTATCATTTATTTTGTAGTAGTTGTAGAAATTGAATTGCCGTGTCTTCTCACAGATAAAAAATTATTTATGTCCACTTTTACAACTTACAAGTTTGTGATGAAAACTACAAACTACAAGAATTGTACGGAACCAAGTGTTACGTATACTTTTCAACTTTATGTTCAGTTAGTCGTCTAATGTGCATTTGGACAATGTTGGCAGTTTGCAAAAAAACTGACTTGCCAATTTTTGTCCAGCAGATGATGCATCTTTTTGTTGTGTCAAAAAAATAAACGTAATATCTTTACATGATGCAACAAACATCAAATATATTATTTACTTGGTTTTCTTGCAGCTGCTGATGCTTGGTAAAAAGGTAATAAGTTTGCT
>JAHZNB010000954.1:0-17422 GCA_027744295.1 Callyntrura guangdongensis | reverse complement strand
AAGTCATTTTTACTGAAGACGAAAACCATTCCTGACATTTGCTTGTTTCATTGTTTTGCTTTAGTGGCCAAGTGGAGAATGCGTGGCAATTCCCTGTAGTAGCAATATAAAATTGTGTGTATCACCAGTAAATACATGCAGTCGTATGTATATAAGAAGAAAAATAAACTAATGTAGGAAAAACATGTACACGAAAAAAAAACCTACCTATAATAGTATTTATTTGTGCTGGTGACACTAACTAGAATTTCATGTGATTCTCTTGCCAAGAAACTTATTTTGATGTGGAGCTGGTGAATGGTCTACTTAAATTGCAGGTTTTAAAGAGAAAATTAGAAGGATGAAACAATGGATTAAAAACGGAAACGGAGAGGATGATTGTTTCCGTTTTGCTATCCACAAAAAAAGAAAAGTTCCATCCTTTTCTTGGTCTTGTGTTCCTCAACAGAATAATAAAATGTTCAACGACCACTACCATCTTAATTTCTACAACCTGGCAATGTAGCATTGGGGTGGTGAAAAAAGGAAAAAATATTTTTTAAGTTCAAGATGAGAAGTTACACAAGGTAAAATACCTATACGCTTTATAATGAGAAAGGGAACTAAAGCAGTTTTTTTTGTGTCTCAAAAGTTTACTTGATTGTTCAGAGTTGACTTTGATATGATGATGATGAAGATGGCTAATACCAAAGTATATATGATTTTTTATCTCGTGACTTGAGTACTATGCAATGTGCACAATGCATGGCATGCAGGTACTACCTGCACGACTGTAGTTAATTGAAAAAACAATAGGAACACATACCATTTTTGTCTATTTGATGGCACGAAACAGCTTTTCAAACGTTTTTTTAGAAAGTTACACCACAAGTATAAAAAACGAGGGGTTCGTTTGAGGGACAAAAGTAAAAAAAAAACATCATGGCCGGGGAATAATCCACTGGAAGTTGTCGCGTCAGTTTGTGGGGAACTTGAAAGTTTGAGTTTTTACTTAAATTTCATTAAGTACTTTTAGTACATAAGCTGGAACATTGGCTCTCGTACTCAACTCTTGCAAAAGTTTGCCCAGAACAGCTTTTTATAGTTCACGCAAAACTTTTGATAGGTTCCGGTGATGATGTTTGCAAAATGGTCGCGTTTTCGGGATATACATGCTTAAACTTTTGATTTTATTAGCATAACACTCGTGGCCACGTCGATGTTGGTTACGTAGGTGGGTAATATTTACCGAATGATTATGCTAAGTCATTTTGGGCTTGTGTACAGTCTTCGTGTTTTTCATACAGAAAACCATAATCTCATCGTACGGTAGCGAGAAGGTGTCTTTATTCTGCGTCATAATTTTTTTATTCCTACCCTACCTGTCATATTAAAACGGAATGCTATTTACATTGTAATACTGTAATTGTCAATTGTAGTATGCATTTCTTTTAATAACTATTTCGCGGAATGCTCGTTATTGTTACGCCCATGACCCATTCCAAGTATTGAGTGGTAATTGAGACACTTGTAAGTTCTGTCACTGCACCATACTATTTCATTTGTCCATTAAATATTTATAACACACGAATACTTGGTAAATGTGTTCGTATGAGAAGCAAACTGCAGTTTTATGTATTCTTCCGTACAGAATAGATATATAATTAATAATGATCGATGACATGGCGACGAAAGAAGGCAGAGCAAAAGGAATAATCAAATTGCATTGATGAGTTGTATGGTTTCCTATCAGATGAACTCCAAAAACCTGAAGAACGTAACACGTACAAATGACGACACAAACAAGAACAACGAACAAGGACATGATTATGATTGTGTGTATTTAAGTGTGTATGCGTTTCGTGATTCGTGGTGGGCCATATTATCATCATCATGAAATGGACTAATGGCCAATATGTTCTTGTTTTTTTTAAAATATTTAATACACATGCCGTGTGTTTCTTATAAGCATTCTATACTATCTCCGAGACTGTATCTTGCAAATATCCATGCGTAGATTCGGTATTGTGATATAGAAAAATAAAAAGCTCTAACAAAAATATTGTGTAACTAAAACCCAACGTCACCGAATTGCCGCACACCAGTGTAGACATAATATTCAGTTCTGTAAAATTACCATCGTCGTCATGTTTGCGGTTATTAGTATTGTTATTACCGCAGCTATCATATAGAGTTTTACTTCTCTGTCTTCACGGTGAGAGGTTTTTCATTGTTCTTTTTTTATCTGAAGTCTAAACCGTTGGATTATTTAGCCGATTCCTGGAAAAACTGAGTCGCTTCTAGTTCCACTGGATGACTTTGACCAACGAGGGACCCATGTATGGCATCCTCTAGATGGAGCTGATGCTCACGGTAGGTAATTGTATACCAAGTTGTAGTTAGTGGTCACGATTCTCACTTGTTGGTTTAGTTTAGTTATTTTAGGTACGTTAGATTGATGACCCACAACAACTTTGATAGGTCTGCTTTTCTTGGTGTTTAGTTCCATATAACGCCCCTTATCTACAACTGGTTGCCATGGTGCCAAAGCCAAAATCATTCCTCTTTGTTATAATTTGCCCAGTTTTGTCCATAATAAGAAAGTCTTTCGTTTTTTAGTATCACACACAACCTTCATCAGTTTTCCGATACAACGCAAGCCAAATTTTTGTTTCGATGTTACTATGCATTCTAGTTTGTCATTCATTGGAAGAGTAAAGCAACGATCACGACGAAATTATGACAAAAGCTATGTCTAGTTTGGTTCGTTCATCCATGACTTGAAGTAATAACAAACAAACTAAACTGTACGGTTAAAAATCATCATTCTGTATGCACAGTAGTAATGCGTATAATCTTTAAGTGCTACACGTACACACTGCACAACCACCATTTTCTTTCAGTTTGTATAGTACAAGGGGAATTTAATAGCAGTAATGTCATGTCATAACAGAAGAACCACATTAATGTTTAGCACAGCCAAAGTTCTCAATCCACCAAAAAAGTAAACATGTGAAAACCAAGATAGACGGATTCCTCTTTCCAAAAAAGAAGAAAAAATGTATGTAGCAGAAGCGTACAAGCGTACACTCTGTATACAGAGTGTGCATCCATATATTTATACTTTTAAAAATCTCAAAATGAAGACAGTTCTATCCGCTGTGCAAGAAAAAAATCTTCAACTTGTGCCGTTTTAATTTTTTTATAAAAAACGAAACGACAACGATGAACGGTATAAAGAGAAAAGTTTTTTTTTTTTAAAAAAAAAAGAAGAAATATTTGTAAAAATGTTTTTTAAAGAGCAGTCTAGTAGTAATAGCGGTGGCTGTGAAAAGAACGAAGACGATGAAACGCAAAAGGAAACCAGCGGAGATCCTTTTTTTGGTCGGTCGGGTTCCCCGGTCATTGCCCTCGCGTGACGTTGTGTATACACACACACACACACACTCATCCATCCAGTACATAATAATATCGGACTTCAGCAACACTAGCCAACTGTCGACCGACGACGTTGTATTTGTGTAGCTGCATCAAAAATCTCACTTCTTTTCCTGACTTCTTGCTACATACTGTCCATGTTGCATTACCGTGGTGTGTATTCCTAAAAAAAAGAGATACGATACAGACAACGAAACTGCTTTTACACTTTTACATGTACGCATATAATGTAATATACTTTTCTTTCCTGTACGCTCATACATTGTATTCTTGTGTGCATTACCATGATAATCATCCCCGCCACCGTCAGAAACTTGGTTTACAGAACAAGAACGAACATGTTTTTAATACAACAGTATACTGTTTGAGAAATACACTAAAGTTGCTGAAAAAGTTTGATGATACAGGTAAACATTGAAGGAGACAGGTAAGCAAACATAAGTTGATTTACGTAAAAAAAAACTAAGCGTCTTGGTGTATATTATTAAAAGGGGCATTCAGGGAGGCCCTGGCCAATCTGTTTAACCTTTGGCCCATTAGGTTTGATAAGTCATTGTAGTCAACTTCTACGACAGGTGAAATTGGGAAGACTTAAGAAGTGTATGTGTATCAAATTAGAGCTAATTTTAATAGCTTACTAAATCTGACCCTTCCGATACCCGTGGGGTCGACATTGGGGACATGTTAGAATTAGTTCGGGTCATTTACTATCGCTTCAAAGTTCCGCTTCCTTCGAACATACTACTTAACCAAATTATGTACTCTCAGACTAGCTGGTCGTCAGTGGTCGTCAGTGGTCGTCAATAATAGTATTACAGTAGTACCATACTTGTGTTTAGTATTCCGCCTTTCCTTTCGTATCCTCAGAAGAAATGTCAAAAACATGTACACAAAAGAGGAAACATTGTATGAGTGTGTAGTGTAAACTAGTAGCATAGCAACTAACAGTAAGGGACGGAATTTACCTACGCGTGGGCCATGTGTAAACATGCGACTTTGTTGCTTTTTATCAATTACTTTATACCATTTTTATAAGTACGCCTGGTATATCTGCAGTGTGGCTTAATGTTCTTATATGGTTCGACAAAATCTGTTACATGCACCCACCACAGTCACTTGCTTGTTCATCGTTTAGGGGTTGATAACAGTCCCACCAAAACATCTTTCATAGAAATGCATTGAAGTGAAATGGTAAATTAGTAGATTAAATATGCATGTCTGCAGTGTGCATTAACGTAATGCAAAAGAGGGACTCGTCTCTGACAGTATACACACATGGCGTTTTGTCGATGTGCGTTTTGTTTACATTATTATTAAGTGTACCATAATATTATGCCTAAATGTATTGGTACTTGGTACGTAAATTTAAATCGTTTGTGGTGATCATGTGTAAATTTAACTGTGCAGAAAAGTGGCAACATGTCTAATATTACCGTGCTAATAGAAACCCATTGTCAATAGATATTGTTAACACCAGGTATTTCAGTTCAAAATTTACATGTTCTAAAAAAGGTGATAATAACGCAACGAGAGATCTGCGGTATTAACATGTTTAATGGTCACTCGTCAGAAAATTCAAAGAAGCAACTCTCTATTTACGATTCATAGAGTACATCGGCAGATCACTTACCATGCAGTATGATGTGAAAGAACGTTTTTTACTCAAAACAAATATATGAACGTGACAAATTAAAGTGTAGACATATTTAAAGAAAGGCGACATCGTCGTCATTGAACTTGGCAAAAAAATACGTTTTCGGTATTAGGCACGTGTGCACTTTGATTCAAGACTCGACCGTTTTATCTCTAGTAGCCTTTTCTGCTCATTCATCACATTACTCATCTCGACAAATGCAGTCTCAACCTACTAAACGGATAAGAGAAGACTTGTTAGAGGGGGATTCATCACCTCGCCAACCACGCATGATTTAATCTCTTCAAATCTGTAAATAACGGGTACACACATTATATGAAAAAGGTTCATTACTTCTGTGGTCCCTTGTCCCTTGCATATCAGAAGACCCTTTTCCGAGCTGTTCATTTGGAAAAGTTTGTACTTTTCACAGATCACAGAATCATAGCTTTTCTCCGTCAGTGATTTTTGACTAACAGCAATAAAAGCTTTTATAGAGATTTGGAATCACCCAGAAGGTGATGTTCATCATCATCATCATCATCACACACCGAAATATTAGCATTATCAGTACAAAAGGACAAACTATAAGGACCTTTTCATGTTCGAGTGGGTTAGTTTGTTCGTACGAGTTCCCCTCCCCATATTATTGTCAGTTCAGCTCAACATCATTAAAATGTACACACAAGTCACAGTACAGTACCATGTAACAAGATGATATCTGGATGAGAGAAGAGAGAATTCGAGTAGTGGTAGTTAGTAGTAATTGAGCGTGTAGGAAGGGAGTTTATAGGGTACGTACAGTATTTATCTGGAATCAGTTGCTTTACACACTTATTGTTCGTTTACTCAGCCTCGTTTTTTTCGTTCTTTATATAGCTAATATCTATTGTATGTAGGTGCGTAGCAGTATCAGAAGCAGTACAGCGGTTATCGTCAAGTTACATATATTTTCCTCTGTATAACATAAATGATATACACAATACGGACCTAATAGTTTCCAATTTTGTATAGATTCCTTCGAATATTATGTCTTTAGGACTTGTACAAAACTACATTCAACACTCGATATGTCTACTCCCTCTGCAACTGTTATACTGAGATGTAACAGAAAGCGTCATCATCATGATCATCGTCATCAAAAACGGAATAAAGACTTGTTACCAAGCTGGATTCACAATTCACATAAAATCCAAACTCTCTGGAAAGGCAAAGAAATGCACAGGATGCTAACTTTTTTTCATCGCACTAACTCAAATCCAAACATGCAAAGCTACAGGAAAACAATGTACGTACACACATTCGGCTGGATTCTAACGGGCTGTATATATAGGTTCATTATAATAATATGCTCTTACAAGCATAACCAAACGAGCTAGCTATAGTGCCACTTTTTTTACGTAGTGTACATGTACAACATTAGGCACAATATACACACACAAACGTCCTCTACTCCCTCCCTACTCCCTAGTAGCTGTTTTTCTTCTGCCACATACTATTATTCCTTTTCTTCGTTTCTTCCTCCACTCTCCGCACGCTGTATTATCTCTAAAATTATAGGAAAATATCGTGATACCCTCACCGCCACCACCACCACCACCACCAGCCAACATCCATCCCTACTTTATTTACCACTACCACCACTACAGCTACTCCTACCACCGCCACCACCACCACTAGCAGAAGCACTACATGAATCCCGACTCATCTTCACTATTTTCTCTCCTCTTGTACCGCTTTTTTTGTCCTGTCGCCTCGGTCATAATATTTGAATCTAATCTTGCCTGCGTTCAACTCAGTCGTCACCCGAACCTCCGCCTGTTCACTTGTGCTTCTCGCAAACCAGTCCTGTTATAATTTTTCCCTCCCAAAAACTGCCTTCCCTTAAAGCTCTGCATAATCATCATCATCATCGACATCGCCAGGCGTTACTCCTATTATACACCATACTAAACCTATTTAAATATATAATCACCACCACCAACATCATCATCATCTGATGGACAGTATTAGCTAGTCCCGTAGTTCATCCAGATCTATCATCATCATATTATACCATGCCGTGCATTTAAAAAAAATAGTTAATAACCAAGATAATTTTGAACCTCATTAGTGGTTTCATCATCAATAAGACAAGGAGAATACCAAGTGGTTAGTTGAGTGCGTTAAGTGTGTTTACTCTCGAAGATATATTTTATTCCTTCTACAGTTAATTTTCCTCATCTGTTGCATACATTGCAAGGATATACTTACTGTTTATTGTAGCGTTAAATAGGAACGACGATATACTCGTCACCAAAATGGTTTAAATTTAAACACTGTCCTCCTCCCGTAGATTTTACATTTCACACACAAACCTATTTACTGCTACCCTTGAACCATGGTGATACTCGGAGATATTACTTTAGGCGAAATTGCTGTTTGCATAGTAATGAACTGACACAATATATATAGAAAAATATTATGTGATGGTTTTAATCGTAGTTAGAGTGAAGTATTACAACGGTGGTTATTGAAACGTAGTAGGGTAATAATAAAATAATAATAGCAGTCTCATAATCACCAACATTGTCAATGTACGTATCCTGTAACAATTTTTTTTATCATATCATCATCATCATTAGTATACTTTGTACTTGTTTGCCTTGAACATTCCACAACAGGAAGGGAGTTTTAGCAGCAGAGAAAGAAGACAGGAGAGTGCACGCAATGCACTCTACGCATCATAGTGAGAGATCTTACATAATCACGCATGTACGTACATACGAATACGCACCATATGCGTGCGTACATAAACATAGTGTTTATGGTACGGTGGGTATATATTATATACATGTGTTTACAAATTTATAGGAACAGTCTAATATATTGTAGAGCACCTATATATGTACTGCCGTATATGAGGTGGTGGGTAGGTGGATGATGGTAACAGATACACATAAAAAAATGAGACTTGCTAGCGGGTCGTCATCATCATCATTTATGTGGTAGTAGTCTTTAACATGATGTGTTTGTATCATCAACAGTGGAACAGGAAAGGATGATTATTTTTTTCCATTACTGGACTGATACACTCGACCGAGGTTAGATCACTTGAGGGCATTTCGAGAGAAAAGACAGAATTATTTTAACGCCTTATTTTGAAAAAAAGAGAGGGTGAAGAAAAACCTTTTGTTCGTTTCAACTAAAAAAAAGTCAAACACATATACACAACACACAAAACATTCACACGAAAGTCGTTACTACTGTTTTCTGATTGTTAGTGTGAGTGTACTCAAAAAAGGATCTATTCGTATACGATAGCAAGATGTGGGGATGTAATCCTGGCCGGGCATTTTACTTTTGTTATCCTATTTCACAATTCTGAGAAAACTATGATTGGATATCATCAGTTGGATAAAGGTTCCTTTGCCAGTACAATTTTGTTGGTTTTTTTGAGGTGTAAATTGGAATTGCATTTTTATCTTGTACTTTTTCAACTTGTTCATGGAACCTACTTCTTGTTTTCATTCCTGCTTGTTGTGACTTTCCAATTTGGCAATTTACTTTGTTTCTTTTACAATTAATACCTAAAATGACAAAAGTGGTTTTCTAAAAGGATTCCTTGGAGTTCGGGGCTGACGACACGGTATATAATAATAACCAGGGAAAATCTCTCTGTGATGAAATTCAAGAAACCCTTTCCCGTTCACACATTTTGTTTCCCTTTGCACATTTTCTATAATTAGCTTATCAGCTATATCAGTGCTGGTTCGCTGAGTAAAAGCTTAAATCGTGTTTTGAAGGACATCTATTCTTTATGTTTGGTGAGGATGAGTCTTTCAATACATTTACCAATACACATGAAGAACCATGGTATTTCTACCAAGTGAAATAAATCCGGGGATGTCGATGGAGGAAGTGCAAACATATCTATCGAGGTAAGCACATTATTTTAAATTTCTTTTCTATCCGTTTTTTTATTATTCTCATATGATAAATCTTAGCATTGTTAGTATAAAGTATAATCCAGTCATAGGTATATAGGAAAATACATACACGCATAGTAGTCTTTTTTATCAAGTGTTGCTTTTTATATATCATTGCAACTGGGCATTATTGCATATGAGTATTTTTTGCGCACTATTATTATCGTTCACACTGTAATTGTTTTTTTATTTTCCAATACTTTTATTTTTTTTGCGAAAAAAAAAACAGTGTAGATATTGTATGGAACAGACACAGGATGTACTTTGCTGGCGTCAATATCTGACTGTGATTACAGCATCGGCAGTACTTTTCCACCTATTAGCTGGTGCCTTGATACTATAGCGCCGGCACTATCGGCAAAGCCAGTAATTTAGTGCACATGCGTGCATAATATTTGTAATAATGATGATGATTCTACTCTTTGTACAGCTATTATTGTCCGTTTTTAATATGGCATATAAATAAATACATGCTACATGTAATATGTATTTATATATATGTATATATATATATATATTTCTACACCAGTATAGTCACTACTAGCCACTGTAGCCACCTACGTACATTTTCTACTGCACAATGTTTACTACTCGTATTGTATTCATAACGCATTCTACTATCATTTCAAAAGTGTGCTTTTCTTTTTCTCTGGTCTCCTTGTAATTTCCTGACTTGAATTTCTCGTTTTGACCAGTAAAAGACATTTCAGTAAGTTGTATGTATTCCCTCCATGTTGCGGCGGCTGATGATGATGATGATCCTGAGCATTTTTTGTTATCTGAGATAGGTTGCTTTCTGCAGTGATGGGAGTAGTAATAACAGAAGTGGCAGCATCAGCATTCTATTCGACAAGTAAACCTTCCATGTATATGTATAGATCCCATTAAGTCTAGTTCTTTTGAGTATTTTTTGGAGTTGCCATTTCGTATTCTGAACATGTAATGTAGTCAAGAGAGCCAGGAAACGAGCCAGTGAAAATAAAATTTTAGAAATGAAAAAGTCTGAAAATGGGTTTGGATTGCAGAGAGAATGAGAAGAGAGAACAATAATAAAGACAGTGAGAATACTGCTTTTCTTAAAAAAGATTTCTTCCTCTCTTACGATATATATTATCTTTCCTTAGAGAATGGATAAAAGAGCGTTTTCGGACGTATTAGGTACTTAGTTGGCTTCACATATTTTTGAACGTGTAGTGTAACGCGTTGCGTTATTTGGTGAAGAGGAGGAAGGCAAGAAAAATTGCAGACGCCCTGATGAGATTTTTATTACAACATTCCAATTGTTGCGAAGAAAAGAATGAAAAGCTAAATAAGAAAAGATGTACGCGCTTTCACACACATTCTCCAATAGGCTGTATATTATCCCAGAGACAGCTCTAGGAATGATAGCCAAGAAGGTTATTTTTTGCACTAAAATGAGAAAAAGGATGTCGTTTTCTTCCACTTCGTTTTACAAAACAAAAGAAATCTTTTGGCAGGAATAAACCTCAGCCGAAAAAAAATATCGCTTATCTCCAGCTTGTCTTCCGATTGGCAGCATTGGATAATGTATAGCGAGAGATTTCATTCCGCCATGTTGTTAGCTTGTTCCTTCAACCAGCAATGTAGGTATTTGTAGAACAACCAAATCAAGCCTTTTTGCGCACACAGTGAAAGGTTGCACCAGCTCTAGCTCATGTCTTTACAGTTTACTACACAGACCTGTCAAATTTTCTTTCAATATTTTGTATATTTATGACTGTAAGCCTCAACCTGTCGCGTACATATTATGACAGCATGTGGTACACATAGTTGTGCCAGTGGGGTAATATATTGCAGAGAAGAGCATAAAAATAATTGTGTAGACTGAATAAGTACATGGCACTTCATAAAATAACTACATATTACTTTGCGCATTGCTATTATTATTGTTATCGTCATCGTCTTCATCTTTCCTCGCAAAAAGAGGGGGCGAGGAGGGCGAAAGGACAGAAACAGAGAGAATGATTATGTTGAAACCTTTTTTTCTTCTTTATCTATTTAACAATTTATGTGCTTCTTTCGCTTTTTAAATTTCTTATCAGAATGATGATATAAGAGGGAAACGATGACATTACAAATTCAATTTACATCTCTGGCGTTTGCCATATATTGTACAATCATCATCAGTCTGACTGAATGACAATACAACATGCATTCACTGGGAGCGAAAAGAAAGAGAGAAAAAACTTGTCTCTCAACTGCAACATCATCAACATTCAGCAAGCATATCAGTAAGCAACTTAAAAGAAATTATCCTTAAAAAGTGCAGTATTGTTACATTATCAGTATGAAATATTTACTACGTTCTTATTGCAAGTTATTTTTCTTGGTCATCTTAAAAGCCCAAAGTCTCACTCATTTCTTCGTCAAAATACTATATGTATGTTTGTACTCTGTACCCGTTCCGAGAAGTCACTTTTTGTCAAACTTGAACTTCTTATCACCTTCCCTGCAGCAGCAGCAGAACACAACAAGTACAACAAGGAAACCAATTGACAATAAAAAATGTGTTGTTTCTCGAGTACAAGAAACAGACATAAAATATACATAGCTAATACACATCACATCACGTGGAAAAAAATTGTGCAGTTGCATTTCGCATCTGTGCACTAATTTATGTATACAACGACAGCAAAGAAAGGAGATGGTTGGTATGCGTGGTGGTGGGTGAGATGAGCATAAAAGATATCAAGGGTACGAGACATGGATGCACTGCAGCAGTTACACAAACAAACGGTAGGAATAAAATATAAAGATTAGCAACAATAAAAACGAGCATGAAAGTATATTGAACGAAGTTTGAATAATAATTAATATTATTTATCGTCGGTCTGTTCTATTGGCTGCAAACCCCCACCACCATCACAGAGACATAGACTAATAAGTGCGCGGCTCCTGCTGCTGTTACTTTACTATTTACAATTAGCAGAGCACTGGTAATGGATAAAAAGTTGCATCTATAAATGAAGCCATCTGAACCATCATGCCTGTCAGAATGATCTTGTCCTGACTGTTTAATTTTAATTTACACGTGTCACTTGCTAATAGCATTTCGTACACGTGAATATTAATTTAAATATAGAATTTTACTTGTTTGCAATTGCCACAAAGTTTACATTTTAAGAAATAAACGAGAATTTATTGAGCAAAAATATTGCAAAAACAGCAGCACGACTTGCAAGATGCACGACGACTGGGCTTTTTTTGGGAGGGGGCAGGGATATTGAATAAAAGAAGTCAGTTGGCAGCTGGCGATTTTTGTGTAAAAACAAAACTTGTACTGATAATTTTTTACAGAAAGGATTTTCAATGCATGATAATTTTATTCTAGTTGTTATAATATGTGTACTTGTGTACACATCTATTCTAGCCCAGGGCTTGAAATTCAGTCAAGTTTTTTTTATAAAAAAAAGCACCCACTACTTTTACTCAATCAACAACAGACATCTCATTTCCATTTTGTTTTTCCCCATGTATTATATTCTTACAGAGTTGCTTACTCCACGCGTATGCTTGGATGTTCATTTTTTTCTTCAAGTTTGTTGTCTTGTCTGAAATAACAGTAGTTCTGCTACTTAATTGAATCCACAGCAGTTTTAAACGTGGTTGCCTGTTACGTTTGCCAGTGCACTACATATAAAAGA
Organism: Callyntrura guangdongensis; assembly: GCA_027744295.1. Taxonomy (NCBI): domain Eukaryota; kingdom Metazoa; phylum Arthropoda; class Collembola; order Entomobryomorpha; family Paronellidae; genus Callyntrura; species Callyntrura guangdongensis. The sequence continues at coordinate 4,739 of JAHZNB010000954.1, read as the reverse complement.
ACAATAATACGTAACGCTTTATCATCATTTTTTCTCTCTCGTTTCATCATCGCTAGCATCAGGGATGAGTGCATTTGTTAATATCCGTCACAAGAAAGACGGCGATAATAATAACAAATGGGGTAGGTATAATAGCACAGGATAAAAGCTGCAAGACTACTAATAAGCCCATAATAATAATGATACTCTGAAGAAGATGATGATACCTACACACGATCTTTTCTTAACTACAACAACGATGATGAAGTGCTGAACCACGGATAAATAAACAACATGATATTTAGACCGACAAACTCGAAAAGTCACTCAGAGTATTTTTTGTAATGAAGCTGTGTCTGAATTAGGTAGCTCTGAATCTGAATCCACCAACCAAAAAAAAAATCTCCCAGACGGGATTATATATAAAGTAGACAGACAGGACTATTTTTTAATGTCAAGTTGTTGACTTCTGTCTATCAGCCAATGAATCTGTATTCTTTTCATTTATGAACGCAGAGTTGTCTCCGATTTCGGCGCGGCAATGCCGAACCCCACACAATAGCATATAACACACAGGACACCGTCAACATGCTTTTAGTCAAGAAGGGGGCTCAGTTCAAAATAATGTGAGTATAATGATGAAACGTGAATGGTATATATAGTGTATATGTGTACTATCAAAGAGTACAATCAACTTTGTCTTAACGACTTTTTTTCTGCATTTCAAGCTCACTAAAATTTTCTTCTCATCTTCTACCATAAAAACTAAAACTAACGTCTCTGTAGTGTGCTAGTCACATACAGTACGAAAGAAACGGATATGGCAAAATAGGTAATTGAAACATACATGAGGATAGATGTCTGTCTGAGTTATAATTAAAAAAATATTTTATTGCACAAGTACTCTGTTCATTATTTTGCTTTTTGCCATTATTATATTTGTCCCCAGGGATCGAGTTAGTGGTCAAGTGTTAATATGACTGTTTTATGGTATTGTAGAGGCTTGTAGAGTGGAGAAACCTGAACTAAATGTGTAAATATCTATAATGATACTGATTTTGTTTAATGGTCATATCAACTTTCCAGCTAATCAAGTACACAAACAAACACTCATAAATATAAGTATTGCATGCAGAGAATGTGTACGTATGAACAAAAAAATAGTCATTTTCATATCGACATTATATCTCAAATTTCAGATTATTTGTTCGTATAGGCAGAGCGTTGCTTGTCCTTCCACATGTGTTGGATGCATGATGTTCCCCTAAAAAACCTAATAAACTTAAATACTTTTTATACCTCATGCATATTCTGTCAATCTTTGTCCGTTTGACTGGTGAACATATGTAGTGATGTGATTGACTGTGTATTTTTATCTGTTTCCTTTTTGCGGCGGTACATTTTATCGTATGAGGCTATCAACAGCAAGAAATGGGTCTGTTTTGCTTTATGCATAATCCATTAACGTAATATTCGCCAATTAACAAGCGAGGTGCCTTTGCATCGTTAAACAAAATGTTTTCTTATCACACGCAAAAAAAAATATCTAAAAAGAAAGCGAAAAATCAGCATTCTTGTTCATATCAATGAAATAGTAGTTGTGTGGAATAAACAAATCATGCTGCCTATTTTAAAAACCATACACACAAACGAGTCGTAGGAAGATTGGCGGTGGCGTGGCGACAGTTCGAGAACAGTTGTTTTGTTTCTTTAGTAACACTTAGGTTGTGCTGTTCATTATAATCAGCACCAGCAGAGGGAGAGAACGCCTTAGTAACTTAACGTGAAACAAACTCTTTTTTGACAGAGCAGCGTTCCTTTAAAAAAAAGTTGTCAACAAACATTACGATTATGATTCGCATTTGATGTGATATTTACGACAACTCGTAAAAATGGTTTATTTCTGAGACATCACGTGTCGCTGCCGACATGTTCTCACAAGTACAAGCATCATTCATAACATTTGGAAAACGAGAAGCAGCAGTTGCTCAACAATAAAATATTAAAAACTAATGGTAATGGTGATCACAACCAGAATACTATTGTATTGTAATCAATCGTTAGCTTTTTTCTCTCTTCTTTTTATAAAAAAATGCCAAAAAATATTTTAAGATGTATCCAAAAGCGGATCAGTAACAGATGCAAATAAAACAGTCATCTTAGTCCATACTTGTAAAAAATACACGAACGGTGGTGGTGGTGGTGAGTCCTCTTGGCCATACATACATACCTATTTACACCTTATGATAATAATAATAATAATGTCTTCACGTTCACTTTTTCAATCGTTTTAAAACCGAGCAATTTTTTCAGCTCGGAGGTGAAAATCCAGAATAAAAACCTGTTTTTCACATTAAGCCAATGGACCAGGATACTGATGATGATTGAAGAACGATGATAAATGATAAGAACTGGTTGGTGGTGCTCACTTGGCTCTTCTCATTTTAAATAATTATTTTTATATCGTAAAAAGAAAGGAAAAAAGGAGTCCAGCTCAAAATGTTACCTTATTATTATTCACCCGTACCTTGCCGGTACCTACAACAACAACTGAATTTTTTACGGACTTGTAAATACATCACCAAGCGTAGTAGATATTATGTTCATATTCGTGGGTATCCAATTTCTTTTTCTTCGATTCATACACACACACCATACAACAACGAAACTGGCAGTAGTAGTAGTACCGCAGCAGTAGAGAAAAAGCTATCACGCAATAATTGCTTTTGACGAAGAAGAAAATGCTAGAAAGAAAAAAATGATTATATTTATACATATTATGTATTCTCGTTCTCGCTAACTGTCCTTCCCGCTTTTTCCTACAAGTATTCACACATTCTTGTGAAGAAAAAGAACAATGGCATAAGTTGCATAAAAATGACAAAGAAGTCTGCTCCTCACATAATGATCATGTTGATGATTATTTAATATTTGATGGGAGTTACTGCCACTGCTACCCTTAATAAGTACCATAAAATATAGGCATGTGCACGTTGCTGCCTGTGAAAAATGCAAAAAGTATCAAACTTTAAACTTTTTTCTCGACACGTAACGTAGACAGGATATGGATGAATAAAACTTGTAGGAAAACCTCCATTTTTTTGTTGTTAAACTACCTTGTTTTATAAAAATTTGGGCGCACATTATATTTTCATACATGTTATAATATGTGTACATTTGTAGTTTAGTATCTCGAAGCAAAGCGCTTCATCATCGGCTATTTATAAAAAGAAAAAAAATATTAACTACTCTGTAATTACTATTAGTTATACAACAACTTTAGGATGAGGAATAACGAATGTACTAACGACTAACAATGCATACAGAACAATGAATAAAAAAAAGCTGTTCAATTTTATGTTGCCAATTTGCCTCCGCTTTCTGTGTAAATACACACAAAGTTTGAAGTTCTTGAACTGATATAATATGCATACAATACAAGTAGGTAGGCAAACTGGTGGGTTCATACTTAATACCTATTTGGGATGGGCTATTACGGCAATACATATTATTGCCTATTAATATTAGCTTTAGTGGTGGTATTATTACTACAACTTTTAGAAACTGTCATGAAAAATATAATAAGGGTAATGTTTTTACATTTTAGTCAATGCTGCCGTACTTGCGAAAATATTAGTATTTTAACTTGGTTGGCTTTGAAAGTTGAAGGACCGATTGGCGGGCTTTCACTATAGTCATTCTTTTACAACTTTGAAAATTTCTACAAGTGCTACCGTTGCTGCTAATATTTCAAATTGGGGCATTGTAAGTCTGCGTTTATTCGGCCACGTTTGTTGTTTGGGAATCTTGATGGGGTAGGGCAATAACGTTGTTTCTGAAAGAAAGCTTACAAACGATTGTTTTAACGTTAAAATTTGTACTCTTTAATTTAATTTGTTACAATATAAAGCGGAATAGATAAAATGTACTTGGTTTTTTATTCTTTCTGTGTAGTAGTAGTAGTTGTTAGAAGTAATGAAAGAAGTACGTCCACGTCAATAAGTCATTGCTATTTGAGAAATCAAGATTGGAGAAAGTGAATGCATAAAAGGCATTTGTTTGAAAGAAAAATACATTTGTCGTGTTTTATATTTTCTTGAATTGTTCGTACTCTACTGATTATATGGCTTTCAAGAGAAATATCATAGGATATGCGTCCTTCAATTCTTCATTTCAGTTCAATTCTTGCGGCAAAAGGAAATGGACAAAGTTTTAAGATTGTTTTCACAATGATCGAATGGTGGGACTGACGAAAAGTGTTTCGTGTATTTAAGTAGGTGCTGGTTTTACTTTTGCTAGGAACTCGAATACCAAATATTCTAAAAATCAATAAATTAACCATGTACATACTTTTTCTGCCGAGAATACCTAAAGTTTTTTTTAGACCATTCTGTCTGCATATTACACATGAACATACATACATCGTGAATCGTGAGTAAACTGCTCATCAGAATATTAAACACAGCACGAGATCCCGTAGACTTCCATTGGTTCCATTTGATAGCATGTTATATGTAAATGAGAAATTTAGTCGCAAAGGAAAGCAGACTACGGCCAGTACTATTTATGTATTAATTTTTCAATGAAAATATGATTAGTATGGTAATCCACCAAGGATAACTTCGACAGTATAGATTTTTAAAGATACACTCAGGAAAATATCCGTATGCTCAGTACTTAATCCACGTTACATTTTTATGGTAAAAAATTCTATCTATTAAATAACTGACAACTGAGGCACAAAACGGTCCGTATTATAC
>JAHZNB010000953.1:0-27500 GCA_027744295.1 Callyntrura guangdongensis | reverse complement strand
TTCTCTCTATGTGTATCTTAGGGAGATGTACCCATTAGGATATTTAGGCGGTGGTATTCATGAAATAGAGATGGTTTTTATATATAGGTACATATTGCATCAAGGTTTGATTGAAAGTGAAACGCATGCCAATTTTTAAGTAAGTAAATCCCTACTAAAGTAGTAGCTTGTTAGCATAGTCCCTCTTCCTGGCTGGTTTCTTCCTTTTCCACCAAAACAAATAGGAACGCAGTGATATCAAGATAATCAAGATGTAGCTCCAATGCTACATGGCACCATGGCAGTGATGATCCTGAAAGAAAATTGCGTAGTCATTCATTTCTAATTTCCAATGTTAAAACCCTGTTCTAGTATAAATTTAATTGGTACTGATACTCCCTAAGTAATTAAGTACATTGTGCTTCGTTATATCCCCAACCGTACGTGATTGACTAAATTGCAACAATTATAAACATGTAAATCTTCTGTTATTAATAAACTCACCACACCTTTTTTTCTTGTCGGCGCAGCGTAGAAAGAAAAGATATGAGGCCGAAAAATACAGGAACGCTGCTGATTGTTGCTTCATAGACTGTTTAATTTAAACGATTCCATGTATTGCATCGTCGGACAAACAAACGAACTTTTTTGCTACTTTAACCTTCCGAGATATCAATCACGTATTAAATGCAACAAAGGAAGCTGGAATAAACTACGAAACTGCATCTCCGGATGTGCAATGCGATGGTGAGAAACAAACAAGGAAAATTGATTTTGAATTAAAAACGTTTAGTTTGACGGTCGTTGACATAATTGGCGTTTCTTGAACCGCAGTGTATTGTGTATCAGTTTTAAACCGTATCATCGTGAGCAACTGATACAGAGGTTTCGCTGTATAAAATTCCGACGTAGCATCCAATTAGAATTCCCAGCAGCACAATTAAGCGAATAAAGCTATACGATAGAATGGAGTGATATTATTGGTAAAGATGGAGCAAGCGGAGCGAGAGGGTTAAAAAGGATGAATACGTGCTGCTTGCTACACGGAAAAATAAATGCGTTCTCGTTTTCTGTTATACGCGAAGCAAAACAACACATTCCTCCACTCCACTTGCATCCGATGATGTTTGCTGTGCTGCTGATGACGACGACGACGAGATTACAGTAATTATTGGTCAAGTTCATCAAGTTCATTGCGGAAGTAAAGGAGGCAGTTTGAAGGTGAGATTTATCGAGTAGAATTGATATCTGTACGAGGAAATGTGGTAGAAAATAGGCAACACGTTAACAAATATACCAACAAACGTGCATAAAAAAGTGCAAAAGAGGTAAATAATTGCTTGTTCGTTTGAAGTCCTCAGTTCAAATTTGGAACGTGTACTCCAGTCATTGTTTTATACTCATTTTGTACGCGTCCTTTTCAGCATCACTTTGACTTTTGCCACTATCGTCGCTTTGTAGAGATTTGACCAAAAATATTGACGTTGGTAATTATAGGTACTAAAAATATTGTTGGCAAAATGGACATGTCCATGTCCATTGTTGACTGACGATAATCATTCATTTAGATCTGGTGTCCTTACTATTCGACAACGATTTTTAAAGATGTCCTTACGTTACCCCGTGTAATTGTGTAAATTCAAGTACACAAATTGTTGGCACGAACCATTTTTTATACAGCAAAAAAGCTTTATATAATATCTGTAATAATAATAATAATAATTTCATGTTTAATTGAAGCGAGAGCAGTTTTAACTGTACAATACAATACTTTTGTATCCCAACCCCAGCACTGTTTCACTAGCGCTCTTGATTGGCATGCGTGCGGAGTACCTCGAACCTTGACAATGAGCTATCAATGAGTAAACTCAGCAGGATTATCTCTAATTGCTTTTTCAGCAATGCTACTGTTATAATTACAATTAAGTCTTCGTATGGACAAGTGCTGGATAAATGCACACACATTTACATATACACGGACAGTATATGCGTGCAACAGCCTCTTACCAAGAAACCCACTACCTACTTGTTTAATTGTCTTTGTTCTTTTCAAAGTAAACGGTGGTGGTGGTGGTAGCACATAGAGGGCAAAGCTGTTGAAGAAAAAAAAATCTATCTATCAATGATGACGGTCGTTTTGTTTGTTTCGAGTATTACTTTAAATAAGGATGCACACTGTTTGCAGAAAAACAATATATCATCATCATCATCGTCTAATTTCTCACATGAAACTAAGAAACGCATTCTGTAAAAAATATAGTTGGTCGTTGGTCTTCATTGAAGGCCAGCAACGAGACTGCATGTAAAACAAGGAATTCTATAATACATGCTTTTAGTACGTGGATAATTAATTACGATATTATAATTAAAATAATGCCTCATAATGGGCTACCACCACTACTTCCACAAAATAAATATACACGCACGTGGAAATTAAATTACTTCGTATGCGACTGCTGTCTACTTGGTATTGATTTATTATCACCATTGCCTATCAGTGTAATACCATCAATGGCAATCGGCAAACGCATCTATAAATTCACACTATCATCATCATAAAACGTATTTCTGATCTATTTATTTTGCCGCAATGCGTCGTCATCATTCTGATCCTGGTTACTGACCGTCGGTTGATGCACCGTTACTCTGTATGTACCTATCTATGCACATATTACCTACAGCTTATCAAAATAAATGATGGCGTTGAATTTGGACTGCCACTACTAATGCTGTCAATATACAAGACTGTTTATTACACCTAAAAGCGTAAAAAAAAACAAGAGCAGAGCACTTTTGTTCGAGTAAGCCACTTGTTGCTCACTTATGTCCGTCCATGTGTGCTGTGTATTATGCAAAGTATGTGTACATTTATATGCTTTACGACCAATTTGGTCATTCAATTTTGCTTGTGCGGCGGCGGCGAGCAATTTCTGCCTATAGCTCTGTGTCCACGTCATTTCTACAGGTAGGTAGATACACAAATAAATGTGCAGTGTAATATATATGGGCAATAATAATTTTTAGTTTACTCTCCACTCAAAAGAGCAACGATAAAGGGGCCATGTGTCCTTCAACGGAACAAGATTATCATATTTGGCAGGGTAAACTAGTTTTTAGTTTTGTCTGTAGATTCTCCCATCAAACAGTCAACAAAAAATTTACACTCTAGTTTTTCCATATTATATTGTTTACACGCTGTTTTGTATTTTCTGCACAAGATAGAAAGAGATTGCCATATAATGTGCAGCATCATGTGTGTGACAAGAAAAATAAACCAACCAAGAAATGAAATGAATCCAATTATAAGTGAAACCTGAACTCGTGTGTGTGTACTAAAGGGAGTACTGTTGCGTTGTCATGATCGGCAGAGTACACCTGCAAACAATTTTTTTTCTCTTAATTTTATTTGCCTGTTATGTTGTTTGCTTAATCATACGTATTCATATGTGTAGTTCTATAGCCATTTTTGTATTGCAGGTATAAGTGCTATTGTCTTTACTCTTTCCTTGGTTTGTTGGTTTCAGCATCCTAGTTCCAAATTGAAAAATTAAAAAAATTATGACCAACTTGCTGTGCGCTAGGCATATAAACACGTTTTTAACGTGATTTTAGGGATCGACAAGGAAACAGCGTTGTACGGCTGGAGTTCTTTCTTATAGCAAAATTTATGCACACGGTTACGTTAAGTTTTCATGATCGTAAATTTAGAACATGTCAAATGATGGTGTGGTAGTAGGGATGTGAGGATGTCAGGTGCTCGAAAATTAATAGGTAGTTGAATTTTGGTATGTTTCAAGGTGATTTCTGAAATCTGAGGATTGTTCTCATCCTGGAGCTCTGTGAGAGTCACTTTGTTGCTAGGGACCTAAGTAAAACTAGTATTCGTACGTGTGTGAGTATGAAAACTGGGCACACCATAATAAATTATGAAAATATAGAACTCTCCGTGTATTTTCCTGGTAAATGAATGACGCTGTTTTAATGTTGCTTTAATAATTCAACTACCACCACCACCATCATCATCATGCGTCATGTAATGCTAGCCTAATGACGATACAAATCGGCATGCGCGGCACCATGTGTAGAATTGAATCTTTAACCAGAATCATTATCATTATCAAGTTCATTATCAAGTGGTTATGCTTTAGTTTGTGATTTTTAGATTCGCTTATCGAGCATTTTTTTTGTGGTACAACGGTGCTCATCGAAATAATTGTCGTGGTTGCTGAAGTACCAAGTTGATCATGTTTTTTAAGCTTGTTATTTAGAAAAAAACGTTATTATTACTCATTTTCACAATCAATTCCAACAATAACAACGTTGATGATGTGTGGATAAAGTGGTTAAGGATTACGTCACTGATTTATTATATGGACCTTCATTTTGGAAAGGCGTCTGTGGCAAAAAGTCTTTGTGGGAAAATTTTTACCCACGCGGTGATGGTCTGAGTGTTGGAGTCGTTTGTTCTTGACCCTCAGTAAAAAGGCACAGACAAATGTAATACTTGACGGTGACGCAAAAACATTTTTATACAACGCAAACAACCAACAAGGTGCCGCGCACACATCGTACCATGAGAGAATTGTTTGTCTTGAATTTAGTACACTTTCGCGACTTTGTTATTTATCTGCAGAGGAAGAATTGTCTGAAAAACAACTAATACTAATGACTAAAGAACATTTTTGCACTTTGCTCAAACACTCTTTAATTTTCTCAGTATGTGAGAAAATAAATTTGAGTTACACGGTGGAGGCAGCACGAAATATTAGCAGCTATTTAACTATACAAGTTTATTAATTGTTGGTCTGTGTCTGATGTGATGATATCCATCATGTGTCTTAATGAAGTACTATCGTGAAATTCGTCTTGAAGGATTCCAAGAAACAGTCCCACTCTCCTGCGAGCTATTGCGAAATGAATTTAAACAACAAAAATCTGCTTCTCAAACTGGAAACAGAGGAAAAACATAATTTTGTAGTCCCATCAATGTCGACACACTCCTTCCTTTATACTAAAGTAAATCACACCATTTGCTCAATTTTTGCAGTTCCATATTATTCAGATGCTGATTACCTTGGTCAGCGTCATAGTCAAAAATTTCCTTTTTTTGATACGATATACCCCAAAAAAGAAGTAAATGGGTTTATAATTTCACCTTCCCGAATTGTATTTATCGTCTCATTCCAATACATAAATCATTACCCATTACATCTATAATGCTTTAACTTTAACGTAACTTTTGGGTGGAATAATAACCTTGAAACCATCATCATCAGCGAAAGGTAGTTATAGGTACTCTTATTTATCATTAGGCTATCCGTAGCTGGAGGGAAAATAAATAATACATTAAACAATACAGAAAATCTTTTGATCTTTACTCGATTAGCCTGATAGACAATAATGACGAGACGATAACGTTAGCACTCGACACTACTGGCCGCCGCCACTATATAAAGTTATAAAACGCTGTGCTGTTTTTGCCTGCTTGATTTAATTTTCTAGGTGCGCCATGCCACATAAACGAATCTGTCCATCCAACGTCCAGAGAGCATAAAATATATAAAACAGCGCGTGTAAGAATGTCTACCTTTTTGTAGTTTTTTTTTGAGAAAAGACTTGTTGCGCTCATTCTTGACGTCTTTTCAGAAACGCCTTCCACAAAAAATTGTGATGATGAAGCCTTCCATTAATGCACGATTTTTGGAAGATTTTCTTTGGGGAAAAAATAAGACGATGTATACAACAATCGTGTAGCTCGTCTTCTGCAATTTCTCACAATAACAGGAATGTGCCTGCTGGAATGAACAGTTTAATAGTTGACTACTTGAAACTACATTTTCATTATTTTGTGTTAGTGTTGAGCATTTTATTTATTTTGATACATGACCACTTTTGTGGGCGCGCACACACACCCGCACACCTACCCATTACTACCCAATCATGCATAAAATATGGCAAGAGAACATAATCTGCTCTCTGGCAGTGTATGGCAGTATAAGTGCCATAAAAACAACAAGCACTAAAATAGTAGTAGGCATGACGCCAATAAAACAGTGTTTTGTTAAAAAGGAAGATGTACGTTGTACGTGATTCTTATTCCTAAATCTCATCTATCCTACCGACCGACCAACAAAACCCAACCCAAGATTTGCAAATTTGCAAAATAGGTAGGTAGACATAATTCTCATTCTCATCTTCAATGGACGCTTCTAGAGATTTTTATCGTCACACGCACTATCACAATTTCCAAGAAACATGACTTGGTTTTGGCGTTACTAACAGCATGCCTTAAGGTTTAGTACAAATTGTACTAAAGGTCAAGATTAACCAGTATAGCAGTTTGGGTAGTTGTATGACAAAACAACAACAGTCTCTTGTGGTTCGGCATTTGTCATTTTGCATTCTAGTAACTAGACAGGCAGATAAGCACTTTAACTAACTAGTTCTAATGAACCAGTAGACCTCGCACAACGAGTACTTGTTCCGTTACAGCGAGAGATCACACAGTTAGTCACATATATACAACTAGAAAAGGAAGTTGTGACAAATGGACACATGAAAATGGTATGTAATAAATAGGAAGAAACGTGACTACATAATGGTAACTGCGTATTTTCTGGTAGTAACCGTAACGAAAAGCAATAATAATAAGAATGTGGATAATATATGAGTTAGGTATGCATTGTCATATCCCCGCAGAAAAACGGTCAATGGGGCTGGGACACCAACGTGATTCCTCATGCAAGGTCATACTCACAATAATCGTGTAAAAATAAAATTGAAAGTTTTTGGGTTAAACCAAACGACCAGATTGATTTGTTTAATTACATCAAATAATGTTCTCCAAATCCAATTACGTTGAAGCATCTTACCTTGCGGACGCGAATTTGTTCATGTGATTATGATAGTAATTTAATTAGTAATTATGATATTATTATAAATAGGGCTAAATAGTCATAGGAATGACTAGATAATTAAACTCTGGTTTAACGATCTCGGTAAGGTATGAAATGAAATTCCAAACGGTTTTTTTACAAGATCAATGTTTGGTTCAAAACTTGCGTCAATACCTTCATCCTTAGGTATTGCCTACACTATTATACTGCTCTTCTGCCGCAGCTAAACAATATTCGGTGACAAAGATACAGCTGTTGGCGCCCTCTGTTACAGCTCACCGTTACCACAACAAAATTTTCGTTGTTTTTATGGCAGGCACATGGGAAAAACTGCGCGAAAGCAGATTGTCAAAAATATGTTCTTGTTCCCCATCATCATAGCACAGACAAACAACAAGTCAGTTAATTCATTCTCGTCGTCGTCATCACATTCGCATTTCGCAAGTGCAAGTGCAAATTTCTTTCCTATCAGCTAGCTTAACATTTGACATCATTCGGCTTTCACAGTTTGGGTTTGATGTTAAAGCACCATCATGTTTCAACCTACAGATACTCAAAGTAAGTAACGATTTACGGTTGGGTTGATAAGTAACTAATTTTTGTGTCTGTTACATTTGTAACAGCTTTTGTTGTTACAAAATCGACACTAATTAATCAATACTCAATACAAATACAATAGTAACGATTATTGTTTTTTTTTAGAAATTGGCATAGGCCTAGTTGGCTTTGGGGGGTTTTTCCTTTTCCTTGGAGTGGTTTTGCTATTCGACAAAGGGTTGTTGGCGATAGGAAACGTAAGCTAACGAAACGTGTTTAATTTAATTATTAGAGAGTTTAAAATAACCATTCTAATATAGATGTAATTTTTAATTTAGTTGTGTCTAATGTCTGAACTTGGAACTTGCGTCTAATTGGATTGTTTAATTGTTTTAGATACTCTTTTTAGCTGGGATTGCGTTCATCGTCGGATTAGACAGAACATGGAGATTCTTTTTTCAGGCAAATAAAATCAAAGCAAGCCTGTTCTTCTTTGGTGGCATATTTGTGGTACTTTTAGGATGGCCTATTGTGGGCATGGTTTTAGAGCTATATGGATTTTTTCAACTATTTAGGGGGTTCTTTCCCTTTGTAATTGAATTCCTTCGACGAATACCTGGAATAGGAATGTTACTTAATTTGCCAATTATCAGCAAGGTCAGTACATTACTTTTCATATTTTCGGGAAGCATCCAAGCTCTTTGCAAATTTTCTGTCTGTGCTTCAATTTTTTCTTTATTCCAGTAAACATATGTGTAGATACACGTGTTTTCATTTATGTATAATCAATAGTCCAACAAGAGTAGTACAAACCGAATGTACTATTTACTTTTAACTTGAAATTAAATATGCTTGTCCTTTCCTTTCATTACCGCGTCTTTCTTCTGCTGTTTCTTCTACTGCTTTTGCATTATTTAAGGAGGGGTTCAATCATTGTAATGATTAATTCATATGATTTTTTGCAGTTTGTTGAAAAACTTGCAGGTGATACCAGAAGGTCCAACGTCTGAGACCCCAGATCCATTCCAGTAATCGGATATCAAACAAAAACGAATACACTTGCTACAGAAACAAATCATGTACCGTACCGTCTTCTATACTAATTTATTTACATACTATGTAAGTTTAAATACTTCGGGATTAGTTCATTTGGTTATACAAATAAACATACAGATATGATAATTACTTTTAAAATGTTGATAATAAAATCATGATCTGGACTAGAGAAACGAATGTCCTATTATATTTTAAACTATTTAAGTATATATCTTTATTATAATATTTTATCTATTTGATTCCTGTGAAACCAACATCTTACGTTCAGCAATTTTCCTAAGAATAAATTCTGCTGACACTACACTAAGCTTAGAATTAATCATATTACCTCGAAAATGTCGAATGAGTTGCAATAGTGTAGTCTATAGTGTAATCTGGGTACATGTAAGGTAATTCTGCGGCTTATACGACATGATCTTCGAGAGTAATTTTCTAACGTGCTTCAAATTTAAAGGAGTGTTCATTTTGAAAGTCTCATGTAATCAAGTTATGCTTACTCAATGAAAAATACATTTCCATTAAATGTGCAGCGATGGATGAGACTGTACTGTAGCCCCGAACAATTGTATGAGGACAAACATTAAAAAAGTAATAATACTTTCTGGTTTTCCCTCCCACACATCATTCATATCTGTACACAGTTTCAATCATTCGAAAGGAAACCTTCAATGTTTTTGTTCAATTTTGGTTTCTTACTTCTTGATTTGTTCTTTGTTTACACTATGCCATATCCACAACCACAAATGATTCCGATCATCCGATACTAACCAGCCTCCTTTCTCCTTTATTACACTTCAGTCGACGAATCAACCACAATTCCCCAACCCAAATCAATCCCAATTCAATTCCAGGCATTATGTATTTATTCCTTTGTTTCAGTAAGAAAGGACTAGAGAACGAACGTCATCCGCGTAATGTTTCATTATCACCCCCATTAATTAAAAAAATCTATCCTCCAAACAGTTCACGCTGTACATAATTACTTTTCAGGGGAGTACATATTGCCGGTCGTAGCTGTGCGGCGGCTTTGTCAACAAACAGTTTTAAAATTAGAGGCTGGACATTTCACAGGTTATTAATAAATATTAAATAATAAACTAATTATTAACCCCACCGCTATCGGCCACGACCACCTCTCTTTTGTAACAAAAACTGTTTTTGATAGCGACATTGTGAAACTGTGTGCTTGCAAAGGGGCGTTATGTAATATATAAAAAATATGAGTGTGGTTTTTAAAAAGTAATCATCGTAATAAACACAGAAGCAGAAAAACAACGACGCCGGAGTGAACTTTACTTTTAAATTTATTGGTGTACATACGTACACAAAAAGAGTTCACAGAAATATTACGCTCTATTACTATGATGATATCATCATCGTGAGCAGCAGCACCCGAACTTTCAAAAGAAGTAGTAGTAGGAGTTGTTGTAGTAGCAGTAGGGTTGGTTGCAGTTGGCAGTATATATTTCAGAGGTGCAGGAACATGCGTTGCCACGCATAATATTGCAGCTCAGAGATTCGAGACGAGAGAAGACGCTACAAAATGCATCCTCCTCAAACAGCAGGAACATCAACGTAGCACACACAACGCTATCAAAAGCGAGTTCATTTAGGTACGTTACACGTTGGAAAAGAAAAGTATCAAGTTTGAAGAGAACAGTCTGATTTTTGTAACCTTTTCCTCGTCGTTGTTAATAGGAGAGATGTCTTTTATCCCAGAATCTCCGACCAGAGAGAGAGAGAGATCCCCGTTTGGTCTCAGTTTGTGAGCACACTCCATGGGTACTCGTTCATTCCTCAGTTCCATTCTCCTATTTTCATTGCGTAAGTCAGTACATGTAGATCACTGCGCAGATCAGTGTCTCCTCGTGACGACAGTGAGCTCCGACCCGAACGCCAACAAAAAGTTGTGTGTGCCTTGCAAATCGAGAAAACATTTTTTTACTTTGCCTTGCAATTTATTTATTAGGGAATAAAAGTTTTCTATTTAAACCGATTTACTTTCTCCGAATAATAATTTTGCGTTTTTGAAGACTTGATAACATTTTCCGCAAAATTTTTGAATGGGATGAATAAGTGAGTGACGAAAGTTTAGTAGGTAGGTAATAGTTTTATTGAGCAAACGAAGCTACAGGTGACAAAGTGATTCATATGGGGCATTGTGAGAGCACTCGTTTTTATTCTTTCGTCAATACCGACTGTTAGTCTTTGTCTTCTTCTTTCTCTCTGGCGTCCCATTAGTTGATAGAAAAGCCTTTTAAAAAGCAGTAGATTATAGTTTGCTGGCTTCAAAAAATTTTGTGTGACTGGATTTGTCAGTATAAATGAGTAGCATACATAAATTTGTCCCACGACGACCCATTAGTACAGCATTACAGCTTACTGAAAATTAGTGAACTAAATTTGTACAACATTGTCATTTTAAAGTGTCCAGTGCTAGAAGTAAACGTAGTTGTAGTCGTGGTTCACAGTGAATCTAATAATGTGTGTTATCCAAGTAGTTTTCCTGGTGCTTCTGCTGCTCCATCCGTCTGCCACTGTGAAAGCCCAGTCACTCTCCTTAGAAGATGGGATAGACTCAACAACCCATTATCTGACTGCAGGTAAATTGATTGTCTGTTTAGCTTTATCATAATCACGTATCATAATATATCTGATCTCTTATAAATTTCTCCCATTCTTGGCCTCATCGCCAATTTCAAAACGCCTGCAGCAAAAGAGGCATTTGCAAATTAAGTTTTGAAAGCTGCATTAGACAAAAAAAATGCGAAATTGAATTAATATTTTTTTCGCAAATTTTAAAAATAAAACGTCATTGTGTCCTGTCAAGAAATTTAATCTTGTTTGAGTTCTCAAACAGGTTGAGGGCTGCTACAGGCGCGATGTAAATACGGGTTCGAATTTTGAAATGGCGACCAACAGCTAATGTACTGCCGTACACTTTACAGTCAATCCATATACTGACCTAAGCTAAGGTGTAATCTGAAATCAGGAAATATTTAAGATTGCACTTGATACACAATACCTATTAAAACTATTCGTCACGCTGGAGTTTCTGTCCTTAAGAAAGACATCTACGTGTACTTCAACACCTATTAAATGGCCTCTCTGAGTGGACCTATGATAAAGATCAATCTTTTTACACGGTCTCCTGTATGAATTTCAACTACGTTTTCCATTTAAACATTACAAACCAATCCACATATATTTCAGCACGATTAACGATTATGATAACAATGAAGAGATGTTCATAGTATCATAACGGCATTTTCTGCTACTACCACCTCTAAAGTAGTTTAGCGTTGTTAGCGGAGCGACTTCAGATACGATGATGATGGATGAATTGTTGTTTGTACGGCGCAGTTGGAATCATGTCAAGTTCGTACGTTCCTTTGATATATTTAGTTTTATATTATTTCGGGAAGACATGGCGTTCCATGCACTTTCCCTTGTTGTTGTACATCCTTGTAAACTAAAAGTAATCACATTTTCTTCGTTAAACACTAACAACCAACAATCCTACAGTCGAGTCTACGACACACGTACGCATACAAAAACCACACAAAGGACAAATGCATAAATAAAGAAGGGGAGTAAGAAAAAAAATATTATTTTGGAAAATCGTTTTTAATATTTTGGTATCCCCACTCTCCCCACTGTAGGGTCCCTTGTACACCCGGAGAGTGAGAGAAGCTCTCCCATCATCATTTTTTGATCATATCCCACAAGAATTTTTATGAAAGGGAAATACTCTGGTTGCCGGTTTCCTGCTGTAATACAAAAAGCTATTAACAGGATGCTGTTGTTGTTGCTGCTGCTGTTGCTGCTGCCGGCCGATGATGATGTCAATGAAAATGATAAATTGTTAGTACTGCCAGTGTGATGAAATCAATCAGTGACGAAAAATGAGTGATCTGTGTAATAAAAAGAAGAAGAAAAATTATTCAATTCCTCGGAACGTTTTCATTTCACGTTCCATATCAAAAGCTCATCATCATCATTGACAATATTGATATGGTTGTTAAATTTGACCAATTTGTTTCCATTTCTCCCTATTATACCGCCGTTGAAATAAGTTATGACTTTCTATCTCGATGGAGGAAAGATGAAACAAGTTCGGAACGTTGTCTATATCGAACACAAAATATCAACATATCGTACATATTTGTATTAACTGTCTTTGTTGTGGCGTGGTGTCCAATATTTTTACTTGATGATCAACTCATCTTTGTGTTGTGTAGTAGTAACAGCGCACAGAGAAAAATTCTTATATGGGAAATCAAAGGCGGGTGCGGTACGGGCGGTGGTGTGTTACAATTCTACTCTTTTGTCATTTCAATTACCCTACAAAGATGTTTCTAACAGATTATATGAGTGGGCATAATAGATGTTTTATGCCCTCTCGTAATGTGTCGTCCTCATGATGATCGTTTTATCGTTATGGTTTCTGGAATACAGGAATGCTTGGGTTTAACAACAGAAATTGGGATGTATGTATGTATCTACAGGAGCAATAGAAGCACATATTTGACCAAATTGGATTGATATACTTTAGATACGTATTGCGCACACACGTACCTACGTAACAAAGCAGCGCAGTAAAGTCGATAATGGGGAACAATTGGACAACTCTCCAGAATGATACACACGCGGTTGTACGAGAGTTGATCAATATTTAGAAAATCGATTGTCAAACTGATTTTACTACGAGCATTATCCTCAGCATCAAACAGTAAATCCTTTAGAATTTAACAACACACACAGAAGTGGTTAGCTAAGATTGGATCTGTGATTAGATTAAAAAAGGGGGAAAGGAATGTTACTCGTTGCATTTGCTACTGCGCAACCTTCCTTGTAATTACATACATGATTTTATTTTTATGATACACATTTCGGTGTATACGTACACTTGCATTACAAACCAGAATTATGCGTACAACATCATCATAACTATTCCACGGACGACTGGCTGTGCGCTTCTACAAAGCAGAATAAAAAAAAATCTTATTTCATTTTCTATTACCCGAAAAAATACACGT
This sequence comes from Callyntrura guangdongensis, assembly GCA_027744295.1. Lineage (NCBI taxonomy): Eukaryota > Metazoa > Arthropoda > Collembola > Entomobryomorpha > Paronellidae > Callyntrura > Callyntrura guangdongensis. The sequence continues at coordinate 13,993 of JAHZNB010000953.1, read as the reverse complement.
TGTGGCGGCCAGCAGCACTATGTTGCTTGGATGGATCCAAGTACTCATTTTGATCTAGATCTGTTGTCGGTACCATTTTCCATACTGTCATACTGCACCAAGTGATTTACAGATTTAACCATATCAGACAATGTCTGCAGGACGTTTTATGGTGAACGATTTGATGGCTATGCACATATATATAAAATGCCGTTTTTTATAATTTATCCCAATTAAGAGATCACATTATTACCATCGCTGTGATAACAATGAAATGGTAACTTATACGGTAATAATGATTCCATTTACCTCTCCATCTCTCACTCTAAGCAAGTTTGCATCTTGAGCAGACTCGTAAAGGAACTCCTACAGGCTTATACATTAGACAACAGCAAAGAGCAGAAGTATTTAATGTACAGCGTACTTTCGTCTAACTTATTAATTATTACGCTACAGTGAGGGGTCTACTGTTTTTTATACTGAATGAAAATTAAATTCCCATTTCCTTGGTTTTCCGTGGTAGCTCTCTCAGGGATTATCTTCGTTGATTTAAAACTGGACCAAAAAACTAAACACTAGAAAGCGAACACATCTTCATTATTATGGAGTAGGCCGTCTCATTCAAAGAATAGCCAGGTAATGCACCACAGAGTATGATAATAATGATCAGGCAGGCAAAAGTACATTTGTTTCTGAATGCAACGCTTGAACATCTTGTTGTGAGTTACTCTGTTGTGATTGTGTGTTGTGTGCTATGAAAGAGTTTTCCTGGAAAAACATACATCTCAGCAGAAGGAAAAATCACGGTGAAAAACAATAGGAAAAAATACTTCAAATAAACTCGTCATCATCATCCTTGTCTTAAATATCTCTAGCCAAGTGTTGCCAGTGATAAAATGACGTGGGAAGGGGACTGACGAATAACAATGGTTGTACACCGTTGTAATAATGGGGGTAGGAGAGTTGTGACCACTTGAGCGGTAGTTTGAGCTCGTGGCAGTAGTGCGTGCTGTTACTGTGACCACTTACTAGTTAATAGGTAAACGTAACTAATAGTACACATAATGCTCATTGTTGCTTTTTTGTTGATTACTGTTTTTTACTCGGTGGCATGCCGTCAGCCTTTCTAGTTTTCCTTTACCAAACCAAAGGCAGCATATAATTATCATCACCATCCCCCAGCTCTCATTACCGCGCACATGTGCTTTCGCCGCTCTTTACTTTGTCTCGCGTTTATTGACAAGATTACCGACTGATTTCTCCCGTTTTTACTGATAATTGATTCTTGTTTTTAGTAAATGTGCGTGTTTAGTACTATTGAAGCTGTTAATTTCCAATATTTTTTGGAGGGTGATAAAAAAAAGTCCCTTAATCGTGTCGTTACAACGAATTGATTACTCTTTAACACAACATGACTTTTTCTTCCTTTGAGCGTGTCTGTCGGCATTTCATACACTCTCCGCCGGTTTTTACGCCGCGGAGGGAAATGAAAAAAGAGGGTAGAGAAAAAAAATGAAGCCACATTAACGATATTTCTGTATTAATATAAACGTACAGTCGGATTTTTTCTCTTCGTAAATAACGAGATACTAAAATCATCGTCGTGTGTGTGTGTACTACGCCACTAGAAACAGAATATTTATTAGATGCAGCTTCCTCTCTAAATAAATACGTAGCAAAATGCGAACTGCCACTTATGACAACTCCTCCGCGCTGCCCTGCATCATGTCACTAAAGAAAAAAAATAGTCTTTAGGGAAATACCAACAAGCATTTTTTCGCTTCCTGATTATTATTGCATCCTGCCCGGTGCAGTGCAAAGCAGAAAATCTTGTACACGGTCGTCGTCATCATCATCATCATCAAATATGGGTATATTAAATACTTACACGTACATATAATATGTTTAATTTTGTCATTAGCACGACTTCTACAAGCATTTTTTCGCTTCCTGATTATTATTGCATCCTGCCCGGTGCAGTGCAAAGCAGAAAATCTTGTACACGGTCGTCATCATCATCATCATCATCAAATATGGGTATATTAAATACTTACACGTACATATAATATGTTTAATTTTGTCATTAGCACGACTTCTCGTGGTGAACCCCCCTTTTCCCAACGTCTGTCTCAACAAAACCATGTTGCCGGATTTATTTTCTCTCTTGACTGTTATTATGGCCCACCACTAGAAGAAACACATTACAAACTCATGTTTATGCCTAAAAATGTTTATTATGTATTATGAATCATGATGATGATTCCAGGCAGCATTATTATTACAAGTATAAATGGTCCACTGCTGCTGTTGCTGCAGCTGGATTTTTGTATAAGATAAGTTATTGAATTGCGCATTAATCGTTATTATTGTTAAGTAGTATACTCAAGGAAACTGGAAAAAGTCTCGAAAAAGTGCCCCTTTCTTTTGATCATTCTCAACATTTTATTCTGACTAGTTGGTATTGATATTGGTATATGGACATGGACATGCGGACTTGCTTATCACACAAACGACCGCAGGAGCAAAACTGCAGCCACTACAGTTGACAGTGATAAAAACTCGTAGGAAAATAACAATAATAATGTATCAAAATTATTTATTTTTTATTTATTTTTTCCTCGCGAGGCACAGGTTTGCATTTATATCGCAATAATATACTCTTGACGACGCACACAAGTAATAGGCAATAACAAAAATAATGGTAAGTGTAACGACGACGACGGACAGTTTGGTTGGGATGTTACATAATAATGTGATCATCTCTCTCTCTCTCTCTCCCTGTGTCTTGAGTCCATGGAAAATTTGGATTTGGTCCTGCCACTTGCCAGTGTAGTAGATATTATATGCTGACCCTTTTTCTATTTATTTCATTCCAAATATGGATCGCCGCTGTTGCTCCGGATTTGGAAAATAGCTTACGGGTCAGACTGGCTCAGCTAGCTCGACTGCCAAGACGATGGATGAGAGAGGATCTTGATGCTGATCATCAGAGTCGTCGTCGTCGTCAAGTTCATATAGGTATATGATTGTTGATACTTGTAAAAGAAGCGAGGTATATGCTGAAATCGCTTTTAGGCAGTTTCTTGAGGAATAAGGAACTCACCAAAGCTTTCTGTTCTATCCATATCGCATCGTATCCTTATAATGGATCTATCTTTTTTATGTTCAAGAACTGCTCTTGTTCGTTATTACGGAGCTGAAAATCTCTTTCAGCTAGTAATGATTTGAGCGTGTTTGTCTGTCTGTCCGTCATACGCTTCAGCCGATTTGACTCAAATTTGGCATACATGTACCTTAGGGTACTGGTATCTATGGGACGAAATTCGTAAATCCCTAGAGCCGAGCTTAAAACGTTTGGGGCAAGTTACCTCGCGATTTAACCCTGTACCGGAACACGGGTAAAATTAAGACCCATGTGCGGTTTTACCCCTGAGTTTGAATTCAGACTCCGGAGGGAATTTGGGAGGTCAAAATTTAAACTTTAGCCGATGTAGCTCAAATTAGGCCCATGGCGACATCTATGGGTTATAATTTCAGCAAAATTGAATAATAATTATGTAATGATTCAAGGCTCTCCGAGAGGTACCATCTTTATATTGGAAATCAGCTGTCGAATACTAATGACATTACTAAATCAATACTCAATATCAATTCAATTTGTCAGCTTGTAGCAGTACAAAAGTTTTCAGCCACGTCTTTATGACTGCAATTACAGCAGGTTTATTACAATTTAGTAGCCCGGCGAAATCTGTTTCTCTCTCTCTCTCACCCGTTGACTGGCCAGCTCGCTCATTGCACATAGATACGCCAGTGTAGAATATAAAATCCTGTATCGTAACATCTGAGAAAGAATAAACTTTAAGAAACCTAAAAAATTATTATAATCTAAGTAGACCATATTGACTTGTAGTATCTACCTCTAAGCATGTGAGCAATGGCATGCATATAAAAATGGTCATATCCCGTTTGATATTATTATGTCGCGTTCATTTGACTTTTACCTGGTTTTTAAATGCACAAACCACCATTTCAATGTCGTTCATTCTTCTTCCCCCCTGTACTCTGGTTATTACTACTAGTAATACTACCTCACTAACAACAATAACGACTCAACGACTTTGTATACAAAAATAACTTGAGTATACCTTCACGTACAATAATAACAATGATATAATGATGTTACATTATAATATTTTTATCTCCATTTATTTGACGGCATTCAGCCGACTCCATTGTCAGACAAGAGGATTCTTTTCAAGAAAAGAAAAGGCGAGAGAGAGAGATAACGTTGTTTTCTTTCTGTATAACAAGTAACTTGACTGGGTTGCTTGGTTGAGAACAGTTAATGTGCATATTTCAACACTTCTGTGCTTCTCTGAGATGGAGAACTTTCCTCTCTATATTTCTCTCAAGGGATACTGACCGACCATGACGATATAACGCTCTCTCTCTCTCTCTCTCTCCACTCGTTTTTTAATCGCAAACAGTCATCTTATCACGGTAAAAGACCACCGAAAAAGTCTTTATTGCAAGTTTGCTCGTCATCACCGTCATCGTCATGTTTATCCACGGCAACGCAGCAGCCGCAATAATATGCACATTACATTCCTAATTTAATTACAAATCTGAGGGGCAAAAACGGCGTTCTCGAGTGGTTGCTGTGTTGTCTACGTTGCGTAATTATTTAGGCCAAAATTAAATACCTTGTCAGCAGCGGAGAGAGAGAGAGAGAGACATCGGCAACAGAAGGGAAGGAAGAAGTTCATTACTTTGTCAAGATGCGCGCTTGCGCTATTATGGTGGTGATGTAAACAGTTGCCTTCTCCCAGGAAAAAAAAACTTGTTGAAAACAGGAAAGAAGTAAAAAGACAAGTTATTTATGGAGTGAAGGTAGAGAGAGAGAGAGAGAGATAGGTATGTAGGATGGTATTTTCTCTCCTTTTGGGTAAAACAACAAAACAAGGACATAAACTGGATTTTGGGATATTTATTGTGTAAAAACATACACAGCGCATGTATAAAAACTATACCAGCCGCGCGGCGTATGCAATAATATACGCATGCCATGCAGTTGATGCAGTGCATATTATTATTTATTACATTATCTTTCTTTCGTCGCTTTCGCTCATATATATCCCATTACTTACATTTATAGAAATCCATCCTTGCTTCATATCTGCAAGCGGAGAGAGATTAGAGTTGAAAATTAATACTTCTCATTTTTTAAGCAATTCCTTTATCCTTTTAAAAATGTGCTATCATTCCACTATGCTGACTAATTTGAAGCGTTTCGTATTTGTTAAGAAGCACCTGGCCACGTGCTATCACCATCGTCGTCAGTGTCAACCCAAATGAACACTGCAACGTGCTGACAGGCAATCTTTCTTTTTTATACGGTATGCATACATAACTATAATTATAACATGTTCCACTATAAAATCTCACAATTCCCTGGCCTTTCGTATTTGTGTGTGCCAAAATTTAGTTAAAAAACTAACAACGTTGTGTCTCCATCCTAACATTTTCTCTCTCTCGCTCTCTCTTCCTCGCCTTCTAAAAGTCATTTTGCTCATCAAAGTTGATCCTCATCCATATTTTGTTTCCCTCCAGCGGGTTTTCTTTTATCTCGGTTAATCCTCAGAACTGACTTTTAAACTTGAAGGGTCATGTAGAACAAGCTACTACACTTATTTTTATTAGCGTCATCACATCATAAGGATGATCATCACCGTCAATATTATTGCCTTCATCACCATCGCGCCATCCTCGTGGTCACAGAAAAGAATCAGGAGGATAGATCATTTTTTTCATCATATCCCTCTCTCTCTCTACCTCTTTTCCTTCCTGAGCACGTATTCTCCTCTTCCTTTTCTAGGAGTAGACTTGTGCCTGTCTGTCTCTGTCTGTAATATACAACATTAAAAATATCTCTTCTGTATTTCTCTCATCTTCCACTTTCCACAAACTCTCTTATGGTGGCTCACGAAGGTTACCTACTTACTATTTCTGGTTTACCGGTGCTTTTTAGGTATGGAATAAGCAAACTTGCCGTGTGACGTGTTATCCGTTACTCACTATCATAATATCATGTCATTTACTTGTTTAGTTATGCGCTACGAACAGTTTTGAAAGCAGACAAAGAGACTACCAGGCAGTTACAGAGCTTTATAGGGAAACCTCATCATCACCGCGTCGTTATGACTGGAGTAAAAAACGTAACTAAAATTCTGGAAGCCATCTTTTCTCCCTCTTTCTCTCTCACACCGTTTGTCTGTACAATGTGCAATTGCTAGTTTGTCTAGTCAAAGTCACAAACACGAATCCATAAAATACAAGAAGAGGCAATAATAACGTAACAAATAATGTGAATGTGCAGCCGTAGTAGTCCGTCAGTGATCATTACCACTTGAAAACTGCTTCTTTATTATTGCTGTACGCCGGGAGAGTGAAATTATTACGGATTGTAAGAGAAGTAGTAAATAATATTTTAGTGGTTAGTAGTAGTGGTAGTAGTACTGACGACGATGGTGGTGGTTGGTGCTTTGAACACGATAAATCAGGAAATAGAAAAAAAAGGAAGAGTGGAAACGAGGGGTAGTAATAGTTACAGTGGTAGTCCTCTTTGGTGATAATGATGACGCTGACGCCTGGAATGTACCATTTGCTGCTGTTGCTGCTGCTGTTACCTTACACGCGTTGTGGCAATATAACATGGACCAGTGGCAATGATGATGGTGATGATGATGATGACTGGCAGCATTTTGTATTGACATATGAGTGTGCGTACACGCACTGTAATAATAGTAGGCGCGCGCACGCACACAGACTCACGTAAACGTGGAGGAAGAAGAACAACAACAACAACGCTTTCTTCTTTTCACTCTTTGGCCTCGTCTCTTTTTCGCCTTTGCTGCGCGTTGCTGTCGTTGGGCCTGTTTGCCGGCGTATTGGACTCACACGTCTTCGTTTGGGATCATCATTAAGCAATATTTCACACTATGTTTTGACATACATCCCCATAGTCTCCTCAACTGACATTTTTTCACACCTTAGTCGCTCCTTTAATATGTACGGGGGAGTAGGCTATAATAATAATGGAATTTACGCAGGGAAAGGCCCATTTTTGTGTGATCAGTGCCGAAGCTGGAAAGAGAAAATGTAAAAATAAAACAATTTTTTTGGGGGGAGATATTCTTGTTTGGTGGTCCAAGGACATCAATGTATGTTTGTATGTACATGAATTTTTTCGGAGGAACGGGTAAAAAAATTAATGGCTTGAATTACTGAAAAGTTGTTTGATTTTAGGGGTTTAGTTGGGAAAAGTCGGTTTTAATTTATGATACTGTGGTATTTTTTATTCAATTCATTGTGTCAGACATAGTATCCATCCACTTCTTGTTGCATGTTACAAAGTACGAATGCATGCTATTTTAATGCGTGATCGAAATCGGAATAAATACCAAAATAAAAGACTTACCGTACTTGTCTGGAATTTTTAGTGACTGGAATGCGAATAAATTGACGACACGTTAAGTCACGCAAGCAAGTAACTTGACAAATGTTCACAAAAAGTGGTGTCGAGTAATGGCTTTGCAGTAGTAATCATAACAAATGCTAAATTCTCGTTTAATGTCGATAATTATTTACTTGAGGGGAAAATATGTAAACTTAATTTTACCTCTTACTATTAGATATCGGTAATGCAGGAGACAAACGGACAAAATTATTTGTCATATTCCATGATTATATCTATATGTGTTTTTGTTATTAATAATTAAATACAATGTGTTCATTGTTCATGCTCCAATGAAGTTGACCATAAGCCGCAACATTTTTGATTGAATGAACACCGGATCAAGTTTATAGTCAACTCCGTCACTTTGTGTACGTTTAAATACAGATATTGTGTGGTTGGGCCAGACAAATCGAAATTCAAGTAGTCGAGTCTTCATCAGTGGATATTTGTGATAGCTATACAAATACCAGTACATATTATATTTTTAAATCATTCTTCTTTTGAATCCGGTTCAGTGTGCGATTGACCCAACTGAATCGTGGAATGCAGGATATCAATTATGCATATATTTGACCAGCATTCCTATTTTTACTTGTTGGTTGCTTTAAAAACATAAGAGAAGCAACTCCTGCGTCTATTGCGGAAAAAATGTAACAATTTTCCTGAACATGCGTATTACATTTAGAATGTATGCACTTTGCATTGTATCAGCGCACTAAATTCTGCTGCTTCATTCAGTTAAACAACAACTGCTACTCATTTTACTGTTCTGTTGTACTTGCGCGTAACATTGCACGTGAGTAGCAATCGCAAAGTAATGTAATGGCAGTATTTTACCGTATGCAAGAAGGATAAAATTAACAACCATATTTGAATAATGATAAGTTTTTTTTAGGTTACATTACATTGTCTGTCCATCTGAATCAGTATTCGCAAATATATTATGTCAATGGTTAAGAATAAAGGATATGAAATTTTCGTGATTTATAAACAAAGAAAAATAAATTTTCAATATTATTTAATCATCCCACTAAATTTTACAGGTATTTGTTATTCACGCACCTTTCAACCTTAGCGACCTTTAAATACATCCGGTTACCAGATTCATTTCCTTTTTATGTACCAATTCATTTATACGATGCAGATTTCTGAGCTCACCAGAAATGCAGTGGGCAATTCAAGTCGTCCATATTTTCCTATTATTAGCACAATCAAAAATAATGTAGTGATTAAAGTGCACTCAAATTATGAATCAAATCGATCCTTATTCTGATGCAAAATCGTGTTGCCCAAAAGTACATTAGTTGCGATTGCCACTGCGACTCACTCTTTAATTCAGTTTGCTCAATTTGTTCAATTCAGTGAATTCTCTCTCAGCTTCACCATTCCCAACCTCATGACAATGATCTTGGGCGTTTTTGTTATTACCTTACCTTTTTTGATTGACATTTGCTAACTTGATCGTTATTGTTATTATTATTATGATTCACTCAAACAGACTTTATGTGCCACGCTATTTTCCCCTAACTGCACACATCTCCACACACAGAGACCTCCGATTTGTTACCGTCGCTGTTGTGCCTTTCGCTGCGAGGAAATATTAAGCTGTGTACCAAAATCCTTAATCGGCTCCATATCCGTCACGATATAAAGTGTGAAGTGGAAGATCATGGCACTTGAAAATAAATGTTTTTAAAAGATCTGGCATCTTACTCAATGAAAAGAGTAGTTAAGCAATTTTTTTTAAAAAAAATATTAAAACATCCACATTCAGTTTACTTGCTGGCGGGGTCAATCAGTCAACAGCATCAACACATGTTTTATCTGTCTTCTCTGAATACAACACCGCCACTCCATTTTTATGGAAAACCTCTTGTTCAGTCAATGGCATTGATGATGACGATGATGATGATGACGACGATGATGGCATTATTATTGGCAGCACACTTTTAGTTGGTGGTAGTGCCATCATGATCTGAAACTATGCACTTTCATTTCTCGTTTTTTTTCTATTTTCCTTTTGGGTTGGTACTGCTTTCGAGCAAAATACGCTTTATTTGTGGTCGTTCTCTTCAATAAAATGTATTGCATTGCATACATCATCATTGCATTCACTTTATAACGAAAACATGCCTCTTCGTTTAAAATATCGAGCCTCATAAATAATCCCATTTTTATGCACTTTTATTATGACTGCTAGTAAAAATGAAAATATAGAACAAAATTTTGCTTCTGTCTGAAACGAAAACAAACACAAATGTACCTAGGCAGTGCCAGTGTATAACGTACATATTATTTACTGTGTCGACTGACTGGAAGAACGTCTCTCAACCCACACACTCTCACTTTTCATGACTCATGATGACACACTCAAACTGAAACCAATACACATATGTAATGGTTACACACAGAAAGAATAACATTTCCTACAATTAATTGGTACAAAGTGGCAAATAAATTATGTATTTTCGGTGTATTATTTTAATCATTGGAAAATTTGCTCACAAGTAGAGTAACTTATGGATTGTGTAGCAAATATGTGTACAAGCATGTCTTTTAGCGTCAGTGTAAGTGGTTATTCAGGGTTTTGGTCAGTGTGTGCGAATAACACAAAGCCATAATGAAATACATAATATAAAATAGTGACGTTCATTAGAAAGCTTTTGGATGTTACTGTCACTTTCCTTCACTTGTCAATATTTTGTAAACCATATACAACATGCACGTATGTATCTCTGCATCATTTGCACAAGCCTTGATAATAATTTCATTAAAAATAGCAATATTTTTCTCTTTGTAAACGTCTCTTCCTTTTATTGTCTTCTGACATCATCATCATCATCGTGATCATTATCATCGAAAAGTTCCACTATCTTGTGCATTTATTCACTTTATCATGAACTCCTATGAACTATTTTTTGTGTGTTGTTGTGAGTTATGCAGTGTAGTTAGGCGTGTACTTTTTTCCTCATTTTTACGGAACTTTTTTTTCGCTTATGTATTTTGTGAGCGATGTTAGTATTTTCCGTGTTGCATACCTATACAGAATAATTTGTATGTACATTTGCATAACTCTCTACCCATCTATGCTTGTCTATAAACTCTAATTGCATTCGACTTTCCAAAGTGATTACATTTTTTGGCATGATTTCTGCTGACTTTTCTTCTCAAAGCCTCAAAAGAGGAGAGAAAAATTGCTCATCTTGCTCCTTTACTTGAATCCTGAAACGGAAGCAACCAGAAAGGAAGAGAGAGAGGGAGAGAGAGAGTAAAGGAGCAAAAACGAAACTATGTATTTTTTCCGAAAAATATGAATTGGTGTGCAATCTTGTAAAAGTAGTGGCAGGAATAGTGCATTTTTATTTTCTGATCGGTATGTCATGTTGTTAGTATGTATCATATAAAATGTACATGTACCTCGGTTTGTAATATACATCTCTCTCTGCAAGTGTGCGACCCAAAACATAAAAATGTTGATACAAAATGCAGCACACACACACACACACACTCTTTCATCTTTTTTATAAACGAGACTAAAAGTCTGAGAGAAAAAGAGCCATACACCTTTTTTGTCTCGTTACAATGCAACGATAGATCTTTTAGATCGCCACACTTGGCTGAAAAACAAGCTGTTTTAGCAGTAAACGGTATCAGGTTGCCTCAAATTCTCACTCGCACATTTACACATCAACTGCTGCGTGAAAAAGTGAGATTTCACCGAGAGAGAGCTGGAAGCTCTATTGCTACCATGATGCTGCTGCTGCTGCTGAGATGATGATAATTCTGATTGTGAGTGAATGAAGATTAAGAAGCCTTGAGCTTGAAAAATAAGGTGTGCAGAAGCAGTGAAACGTTACAAGAGTGCATACTGGAGAGNTGAAAAATAAGGTGTGCAGAAGCAGTGAAACGTTACAAGAGTGCATACTGGAGAGGGAGAGAGAGACGAAATAGAGAGGAGACAACAACAACAACAGAGGCGTCATCATCACCACCATCGTTCGTTCCTCGACATAATATGCATACAGCCTATAAATATGTATATTTCGTACTGATTAGTGTCCTACTGCAAAGGAGAAGATTTAGAGAATCTCCATATTGAAAAACAAACTGACTCCGAGTAAAACCTCTTGTTATTCATTTCGGCGAGGAAGAAAAATTTAGGGAAGAGCGAAACCGAAAAGGAAAAGGCAAGATTTTTTTTTCGTTGTCGTCAAACGCGTGCACACACGAACGACAACGCTTTATCAGAGTGGAAGGAAAAGAAGTAGTGGTGGTGGTTTGGTGACGATGATGGTGTGATCTTGATCGTTTATATACCTAATTTGATGATGCATCCGTATTGTGTAGTAGCACTTTTCTAAATTATTTAAAAAGTGAACTTTTTCACACCACAACTGTTCGGGAGAGAGAGAGAGAGAGAGAGAAATCCTTCAGCCACTCCGTGTTGTTGTTTCTTGAGGAGGCTTTGCGACTTGCTTCTGTCACAAAGCTGCTGTCACATACAAACAAAATGCACACGAGAGCTCATCGTCATCTTCATTATCATCATCATCGTCATCACCATCCACTCTTTCGGCTTTTAAAAAATAAAATGCACTTTTTGATGTGATGGCATTTGGCATACTGCTACTACAGCAGCAGGCGCCCGAATGAAAAGAGATACCTACATAGTCAACTCAAACTACGAAATAACACCGTTAGCCAAAAAAATGCATCATGCAAAGACAACAACAATAATAATGACAATGACAACCGCGGTAACAGATTGGAAGCGTGTGCAAGCAAGCGAGAGTGAGCAAACAACTACTGCAAAAAAAATATCTCAAAGCCTTTGCGTGTCTCCTGAGTAATTCATCCAATTACTTATTGCAACTAATTCAAAAGTTGTTGGTACAACGACGATGGCATGGGCTGTGCCCTGTTTTCCTCTTGTACATGTACACTTGCACACTCCCTCCTTCCTCCTATAATTCCCCTTTTAAGTTAAGCAGATTATTATAAACTTTACTCGAGTTATATATACGTATGTGGTATCACCCAAAAGGTATGACAGTTTTTTCTCTCGTTTACTTCGCCGCGTAAAAAAGGAAGCAGAAAACACGAGAGAGTGAGAGAGAAAAAGACATGAAGATGATGAAGAGATTTCCCCCGGAAAGTGTAAGAAAAGGTGCACGACGATTTACATGTACGACTACATGTATATATGGCAAATCTGAAGAAAAAAATCCTATCACACCACAGCTATTTTTTTTAGACTAAATCTCGGGGAAAAAATCTCTAGACAGAGTACATCGTCATCTATGAAACTACATTTACGTCATGTCAAAATATTTCCAGAAGTAACAAAAATCTACTTTTTTCTGTAAACCAGTGGGATAGATTGAGTTATTATGGATACATTATCAGTACGAAGGGAAGTCGGTGAAAGAAAAATTCTATGGCAAATATGGTACATTTAGCAGAAAATGCACTTCTGATGTATGTATAATATGCGCACAGTTAAGTCATATAAGTCATATTTACAACATTTAAAGGATAAAGTTGGATTTAAGGAAAAAATCCTCTCAAAGAAATCTAAATATATGGTCACATCAGCCGCAAACTACTGTCAACGTCAAACGGTTGGATGATGACAACACATGAAAATGCTGGATCTGTTGTTGTTGTTGTTGTTGTGTGGCGCGTCTTCAATTATATAAGTCATGCACGAAAAAACTTCGTACAGTTTTCCTTCATTCACAATTGTTCACGTGACTTGACTGTTGTTGTGTCAAGTGTCACTACAACATATTCTCGACATATTTTCCCGTTGATCTCTGCTGCTGCTCTATATACCGGGAAAAAAGAGTTCTTGTGAGAAAGATGAATGAAGACGGCGGAAAAACAAAGATGAAAGCCATTTATACACACATACATTACTAGGAAGAGTCGCATACACACAAAAAAGTCGATACGACAAAAATAAAAGCATAAAAACAACTGTGGTGAGGGATACTCATCTCCTGTAAAAGGCAGAATACCAACTAACACAAATGAAAACAGTGAACTGCTAAGAAAGCGTGTCGTCCGCAGGGTCAAGAATGAAAGATAATGATTCTCTCCAGCAGATACCATTCTGTCTCCACTTATTTCACCTATTTATCATGAAAACGTATCTTTCCAGTGACGTCGTCCAGAAAAATTTCACATTTTTTCTTCTTCTTGTGAAAGGTCCATCCAAAAAGTTCCCGTTGTAAACACAATGCTTACGTATGATGAAGGTAACGTGCTTCCCAGTGGCTGCGGAACGTATTTTTCCCAGGGGGGGTCAAATACCCTGTTTGTTAAAACTTATATTAACCGTTAAACCTGTACCTATGTATCTAGTATCCCCTTAAACGGATTTGCTCATAGTAAAATGTCCTTATATTTGTAAATAATCTGGGGCATAAAACACCCAGAAAAAGGATTTTTCATTTGAATTTAACTGGATTATTGGAAATGACAAAACAGGCGAGA
>JAHZNB010000951.1:0-25820 GCA_027744295.1 Callyntrura guangdongensis | reverse complement strand
GTCATAAACTGGAACTCTTAAAAAACGTTAGACTTATGCTCGTTTCAGGATTACGATAAGGTTTCGTGGTTTCGCACGTGATTTTTGGAAACATAAGAAAAGAAAAATATTTTTGCTATGAAATGGGTTACATTACAATATAAAAAATACAGATTCATTTCAGAAAAACACGCATTTTTAGTGGGCCTTCCCCAGTGTGGCATATGTATGTAATGCAGATTGTAGGTAAAATATGATGTTAACTATATTTATTTTTTCAAAGGTATGCGCACATCGGTATATTCACCAAGGAAAGGATTTTCGATGGGGCATTGGCCTTTGTCATGTCCTTTCACAACGCTTAGAATACGTCATTCCTTTGGAAGCATGCAGAAACAAACAACGGCGCGCCTTGGAAGATTACGGTTATTGCCAATCAGGAACATCAGCAGAACTTCTGGACGACGACACAGCTTTAGTGGGAGCCCCAGGATCATTTACGTGCAGAGGAATGATATTTGGATTTTCTGTAAACGATGATTTTCTGTCTTGGGACCGCACACACTACCATTCTCCGATCCTTGAAAATAGCCCTACTGATAAGTACAGCTACTTAGGAATGTCTGTCGTAGGTGGAAGATTCTTTGGAGATCACATTTCTTATGCTGCTGGTGCCCCTAAGGCAGCCCTAGGGTCAGGCCAGGTTTTATTCTTTACAAAGGTGCGTATATTGAAAAATTGTAGATAATATCAATGTACTTTTTTAAACAAAAACTCAACTATAACATAATTATATTATGGAGACCAAGCCAAAGCAAATTGTTTTAAATGGTGCTTTGATGTATATTTGGGTTTAACACGCTATGCATTTGTCATTAAAAGTATTGATATAATGCGTCTTTGTGTGTAGTAAACTTACTCATGTTATTTGATTATATTTATTGCGTCTACTGACACATCTAAATATTATATTACACTGGACATTTAAAAATTCGCGGCTTATAAGATTTAGTTAGTGATACGTTTACGAATTTGGGTAAATATGATACGTTGAAATATTTTAGGTTGCGAAAAGAAATGAAAACCTTCGACAAGAGGGAGTTATTACCGGTGAGGGATTCGCTTCTAGCTTTGGTTATGAGCTGACCACCCTTGATATCAATGGTGACAAGTAAGTTTCTAAAATCTAGAGTTCCCATTCTTGTTTTTAAACTTTATACAACGAAATTTTAACCATATTTTTGGAGGAAATTGATACTGCCATAAATAAGAAGTGAACCTTCAAAAAAGTGTCATCACGGCAATGATTAAACTAAAGATAAAAAAACTTTTTATTTTAAAATAGCAAAACCGACTTGGTGGTTGGTGCTCCCTTCTACATGGATTCTCAACTCCCTCCCAACCAAGCTGGGGGAGCTGTATATATTTACCTAAATGACAATGGTTTCCATCAAGATCACCCGTATGTACGACTTACTGGAAAAAGTGAATCCAGATTTGGTC
Organism: Callyntrura guangdongensis; assembly: GCA_027744295.1. Classification (NCBI taxonomy): domain Eukaryota; kingdom Metazoa; phylum Arthropoda; class Collembola; order Entomobryomorpha; family Paronellidae; genus Callyntrura; species Callyntrura guangdongensis. The sequence continues at coordinate 24,338 of JAHZNB010000951.1, read as the reverse complement.
TAGCGCTATCATCTGCCGGCGACTTGAACAGGGATGGTTATGATGATCTTGCTGTAGGAGCACCATATTCATTTGACGGAACTGGAGCCGTGTACATTTACTTGGGGTCCAAGGACGGCGTTCTCCGTGAGCCATCGCAGGTACTACAAAACAATGGGGAAATGCGAGACTGTTTTACGAACACAAAAGCCCTATTCATATTATACATAGATATTGCATAGGATGCACTTACTAATGTTGCATTTAATCGTGCCATGAAATAGTTAATCAAAGGAAAGGAGCACTATCCCAATCTAGTTACATTTGGCTACTCACTTAGCGGTGGAGAAGATCTCGACGGAAACTCATACCCTGACCTTCTTGTTGGTGCTTACGACTCAGATGCAGTAGTTCTTTTAAGATCGCGGCCTATCATTGATGTCGTCACAAATGTTTACGGCAATTTGTCTAATATAGATCCCAGCGTACCAGGATGTGCAGCATTTCCCAACTCTAACCAGACATGGTTTGCATTTAATGAAATTCTTATTTTTTGATGCAATTAAGTAACATTTAAAGCGTCACTTGAGTGTTGGTAACATCAATCATATCTTAACGATTACAGCTTCAGTTTCATTGCTTGTTTCGAAATAACTGGAATAACGCAAGTGAAAGCAGCATCATTGAGTGTGGAATATCGTATCGAAGCGGAAACGTTCGTCGAAGGTAAAAAATTTTCACGAGTGTCGTTTCACAATGGAAGGAGGGAACGACCGCAAGTTGTAAGTCAAACAGTTACTATACGGCGGAGTGGAACTTCGAACAAGCACTGCTCGAATGAAACTGTGCTTCTTAAGGTAATACTACAACAAAAATACATTGTTTTGGCAATATCATTACAGCAGGAAGTTTGAATGGGAAATATTTTCTTTGTGACAGGAGGGGACTAAAGATATACAATCACCAATAGCATTTAAACTTACATATACCCTTATTCAGCGAGAGCCCGTCTACGACCCAAATGCTACAACATTGCCAAACATCCAGAACTATCCAATATTAAACCAACAGGAAGCATCTAAAGTTTTTCTTGCCAACTTTGAGAAGGACTGTGGAGAAAATGACCATTGTGAAAGTGATCTCTATGTTAATGCTACACCCGAGCTGGAAGAGACTGATGACTCAGGTCATTACCTCTTGGTTCTTGGTCGCGACACTGTATTTGTGCTCAACATTTCTGTTGCCAATTTTGGAGAACCAGCTTACGAAGCTACGTTATATGTATCTCATCCTAAGTCGATGTCGTACATTGGACAGGATGCGGAAGTACGACAAATAAATATGCCATTTTAGCCTTAAACATACGGGGTGTTCTGTTACACTGTTACATATACTTGTTGTACTGTTTGTTTTAGCTGCAAAGAAAAGGCCTTGGATGCACCCCATTCAATATAAGTCTTGTAAGCTGTCCTCTGGGAAATCCATATAAAAGACATGCTGCTTTCCGTTACCTAAGATTGCGATTTGACGCCGGAAATTTAAAAGACATTGAAACAAAACTAGAGTTTGACGTGTGGGCCAATTCTACATCCATAGACACTGAAGAAGAAAACAATCACCAGACTGTTACCGCTACGGTTATCAAAATGGCAGAGTTATCAATTCAAGGGTATGAAAATATCAGTTGTATTCGATTCATCAGCAAATGTGTAAAAAAAAATCCTGACAATTTAAATATGCATAATCTTTTCGGGTTGTAGAACCGGAGAACCAGAAAAATTGTTTTACGTATACGGTGGAGGTGTAGTTGGAGAGTCTGCCATTAAATCTTTATCTGAAATTGGACCAAGAGTAACGCATCAGTACGAGGTTTGGAATGCAGGACCTTGGAAGGCGTCCTTCTTTAATGTTGATATTTGGTGGCCCCATCAAGTTGAAAACGGCAAATCCCAAGGAAAGTGGCTTTTGTATCCAGAAGCACCCCCTGCCCTCGATGGAGATGGAGAATGTTATTTGCCTTAATGACGTAACTGACATATTACATCTGAGAACGAAAAGGGAAACGGAAACAATAATAGCGTCACAAAAGGAACGAGGACCAGACGGAAAATACAAAACCTATGTTGAAATGGTAAGTATGCTACAATGAATGACATTCGGTTAATAAATAATTGTGTAACAGTTTCTAAAACGTGCTAATATTTCTCTGTTGTAGAACTGCGTCCGGGGTTCAGCTAAATGCTTTAGAATAGAATGCGTCATAAGAAATCTACTTCCTCGTGAATCAGCAGTTATTAAAATTCACTCTAGGTAAACTTAATTCTATGTAATTTTGTCAATTATTCACAGAGTATGAGTAACACAAAAATAGTGAGTTATTTATTTACTTTATGCTAGACTATGGAATGCTACATTAGTAGAAGACTATCCAACGGTGGATGAAGTAAGAATTCGTTCCAAGGCCCAGATAAGAATTTCAGATGAAATCCGGCAGGATACCGGGAATGACGTTGCACAAGCTTTAACAACATGCTTTCCAGACCTTAAATTAAAGGTGGAGCTAGAAGGAATAGCGTGGTGGATATACGCCGTATCCATTCTAGTAGGAATTTTATTGTTAGCTCTAATAGTTTACTGTTTGTATAAAACGGGATTCTTCAAGAGGAGACGTCCCGAACCTACACATACTGCCAGAGTCTCTAGAACATAGTTCTTCTACTTATTTCATCTTAAAGAATTTAATTGTCAACATAGTTACATTATTACTACTACTATTTTTCGTTGGTTTGATTCGACGTCAGTAAAATAGATTACTAGTAATATTTATTAAGTTATCCAATCGCTGATTGTATGTAACTTGTCATTATTGAAAATAATAAGTTCTACATATGTAATATGCAGCTACATACTTAAATAGTCAATTTGTCCTGTTACACAGAAATCCACCCCTAGTTCTTTCTTTCGAATCTTCCTTGTATATAACAATGTTGAAAGTTATTTACAATTAGAAATGTATATCGGTAATGTTTTTTAGTCATATATTGTTCCAATCTTCAGCTAAATTTATTCTGACCGTTTGTCATCAAAGAGGATAAATCACGTGTAATGTATTTATTGTTATGAAATAGTGCATTAAAATTCTTGATTAGTCCGTCGTTACAGATGCAACCCTTTTAAGACAGTGTAATACTTACAATTAGGCAAATTTAAAACTATTGAATCTACTTAACTGTATGTTAATATTTGCGCTGTTAATACTTATTTGATAAATATTCCAGAGAGGCCTAAAAACCGATAACAATTGTGCATTACGAAACTTAACATACGTGACAAATAAACAACGAATATTTAGCTACGGACTCAACGATAACTGTAGACTTGAACTGTGGTGTTCTCCTTGTAACGTCAGTGTAATAGACAACTGCGTTACTCATTTTTGCTACGTGACTATTAAAATGTTGAGAATTTGTTAAATATTGTGTTATTTAAATGAAAGGAAAAGAAAGCAGCCACCTCTTACTATTAGGAAAAGGTAAATATACACTATTGATTGTTGATTAATGTTACTTGATCAAATTGTAATTTGAGAGATATAAAATCAAACGATTATTCCATGAAACAGTCTTTAAGTTTAATACTTTACAGCATGTAACAATATTTAAACACGTATACATGTATTTAAGAATTATTTATTTTTAGTAGATATCAGGTAACTGAGGCAGCTGCTACATAAGAAACGTGCAAAGGAAATCTAGATGTTTGTAATTTAATATTACTACTAATATTGGTTGCTATTTCAGCATTGATGTTTATATAATTATGCCATCCCCGCGACCTATCAGTAATTGTTTATCAGTGGGTTCAACAATGAATCAACTTTCAGCGTATTGGACTTTTCTATAACTGTAAACTGTAGTGTACTGAAATAACAGAAAGATTTGACTTATTGAAAGTTCCAGGATGACGAAAGAGTGCATGTATCGTGTCTTATGTTGCAGTTTAGCGAAAAACGGTATTTGGAATGTGATGTTGAGCTTTTAAACAGTTGTTCCGATTTAAACGTGATCTTCATGTAGTGGACAGAAGATTAATATACTATTTAAGTTTATTTGTTATGATGATAAATTGAGTATAATGAGCATCGTGTATTCTGCAGGTAATTCAAATTTTAAAACGTGTGCATATTGTCGTATATTCTATGATAAATTAGTAATAGATAAATTGTGAATCGATTAACCCTCTCGGAAAAATGTGAACGGTGAACGGGAGGGCCATTCACACATGTGTTCGTTCGTGATGTTAAACATGGTAAACAAAACTATCTTGCAATCCTTTACAGTGAGTTTCGTGCTGCGAGATGCGAATAAAGTACAATAAAATTCATCGTCTGAAAATTTCAATCTTGATTTTCTGATAGTGAGAACATAAACTCTGCACGCATAGCAAGGACACATGAGAGGCAATTTCATTCAAAGTTTTTAAAAATCGGAAATGGGATTTTTTATTTTACTGCGTTATTCCGGCTTATACATTTTCTCACCTAGTTGAACATGCTAACATTTAATAAATACTTGACTGTACATCTTATCAGCATGGATTTTTGATTGCTTATATGCAGATACACAATTTACAAGAATACAAAACAATAAATACTAGTATTCATTTACAGAACTGTACATGGATATTTTGCTTATCCACACTTACACGTAAATAATATTAACAGATCAGAAGTCTTATATTTTAAAAATGCTAATTACATAATAAGGCACATCAGATTGTACAAACAGTCAGTTAAAAATATATATAAAAAACGATTGAATATGAAAAACTTGTTGTCAACTCAACAATGCGATTGCTCAGTCGTTGTTGTGATTCATTGCACTGGTTTAACATTTCGATGACTTTTGGCCGTAATTTCCAAGAGTTAGAGGTAGTTTTGGTTTTACATTGCCTAGAAAATGAGATGAATAACAGATTTGTTATGTTAGTGGCAAATATATCGTTACAACGTGAGTGAGTTGAGTTAGTTTAGGGATTTGTAAACTCCAAAACAAAAATTATCTTAGAAACTCACGTCGTGCAACAGATTGGGTTCCGTTTTGGATTTCTTCTCCATCTTCAATTAAAGTTTCCTTGCTAGCAGAGAATGTGTTGCTGGTTTCCAAAGAAGACTTGGAAATAATTATTTCATTTGATGGTCTAGGATTAGGTCCATGATCGGAATTAATGCTTGCGGCATTGGTACAGTCTCCAGAACCTCGTCTTGCAGCGAAGTAAACAGCTGCTGCGTTTTGAATCAAATGATTTTGTGCCATACTGGGAGAGTAACTACCGTACTGCGAATCTGTTAAAGATCGTCCATCTCCGTCGTCTCGTCGGGATAAATCACTTGGAGAACTTTTTGAACTTGAACTAGTTGATTCGCCGTCTCCATGAGATGTGAGTCCAGCTAAATTTAGACTAATTGGTGTGACCTCTGCTGTGGTTACAAATGTACCACTACCACACTTCGGCAAAGAGTTCAGACCTTGCTTCTTTTGAACATTTTTAAGTGTCACAGGATGCCCCAATTTTTTACTGGCAGCTTTTCCTAAGGATACAGAGTAGTTACAGTCGGGAATAGTATCGTCGGCCAAGGAAAGCTGATCGAATGTGCTGAGAGTATCGTCCATGCTCATTCCCTCTGTATCACTTTTGTTTCCACTTTCAATATGACCCAGATTGAGCCGATTGGTTAGCAAGAGCTTAGACAACGGGGGTGCCATTCCTAATCCCATAGTTCGCTCATTATAGACATCCGTAATTTGAATATCACGAGAAACAGGTGCCTTCCGAGAAATTTTGCCAACATGCTCATGTGCTTGTTTTTTATCACTAGCCACCTCCTCTTCAGTGTCATGCACTTGTTGTACTCCTTTTCCATTTGACACCGTTCGCAACTTCATCCATGGTTTATTTTCCGTTCCGGGATTGGGACCCTTATTAACAGCATCACCACAAGCCTCACTCATCTTCCAGGTAACACGCTTGCCTGCAGCGGAACCGGAAGAGACCTTTCCGGAACTTATGGTGTCGAACATCCCTGTTCCTCGGTTCATGGCAGGAATAATCAGATCCGAATCTGATCCAGCAGAATCGAATCCAGAAAATGAGGAAACAGACAGTGAGCTTGACAGTCCTATTGACAATAACGGATCCACGCGACTGTTTACTGGAATTGACGGTGCTTTTCTACGAACTGTGGAAAGTCCATTTTCCCAGTCTGTCATTGAGCTGCCACTACTGGAACTATCCGCTCGTTTTACAGCAATTGATTGGTAGCTTCTGGGAACTGCATTACTGCCACCGGCAGCAGCACCATTTCCATTTCTAATTTGTGGAATGGGTGGTCTTGATGTAGGTGGCGGTGGTGGCATGGTGTCTGGGTATTTGTGACCTGCAGGATTGATGAAGTTTACTTCCAAGCGATCTCTTCCTTTGGTTTCAATAGTGGTATTAGTGTGTCCATCTGGTTCGCCTCTGCTCCTGACGTAACTTGTAAATGCACCCTTTCCCATTGCGATTTGCTGACGAACAGGATGATACACTGACTGCATTGGCGGAGCAACTGTTGGAACAACCTCGCAAAGTTCTTCCGTGCCGAGTTCCAAACTTTCCAAAGACAAACTTCGATCAAATGAACTTCGTTGATCTTCTGCGTCTTGAGTGTCTATACATGAGATTTTTAAAAAACCGTTTTATAACTTACATACTCTATCACTACTTTCAAAGACAACAAAGACAATAAATATGACAAACAAATTATACCAAATAATGCCAGCGTTGCCTGCAGAGCCAGTTGTAACATTCTAGAACTGACATGCTTCCCAACACTTATGATCACCTCATCTTCGCCAACCTCAATTAAGTCGAACCCTGTGTGCAAAAACAACGTTTAACTAATAGTTCAAAAATTTATATATTATATGCATTTTGCTAATTGACAATAACCTAGAGCAGCTAATAGTTCATGGCAGCCTGCTATTCCCCACAGTTTCACGTTGATTCTCACTTCAACCTTTTCGTTTTCAATGTCTTTGGTTGCCATTTCTGCGATTGCTTGGCGAAGAATGGAAATCACATCCTCTCCTGCTTCCGGAGTTGACAGTAATTTGGACAACGCATTTAGTGAGGGACCAGATAAACCTGTAATTACACAAACATAGAAAAATTCAATGTTAATTGCTGTAAGAAGTCATCTGTATGGTTCCTAATGTTTATTGATATGATATCCATTTACCTAGCATGGCTTGTAAGCTTGAACTGCATTTAATCAATCTTTCTCCAGGATCACATTGAGGAAAGAAAACGGCGGCAGGAAGCCCATTTGAAGCTTGTTCGAACCGAAAACCCACAGACATTAGAATTTCTTTCCACCCAGCAACTCCTCCAACCTTATTCTCGATACTTTGTTGAGTAGTGTACATGGCATTCTTCTGTCCACTGTTAATTCTCTGAAGTGACTTTTCAACCTAAGATAGAAACAATAAAATGTACTGTTTGAGGAATCTCGGCAGTCTGAGCTATTCATTAATAGATTAGTCATTAGATTAGAATGTCTGTTAGTCATTACTATACTTACCAGATGCAATGTAACACGAAGGGCATCTCGTGATCTTTCCGGTGCCTTGAGCATTTCCCAAATAGCCTGACTAGTCATAGCCACTTTGTTTGACAACTGGACATCGGAACCCAGAAGCAAGTAGCCAGACCAATTTGCTGGGTGAGCAAACTGCTTGGTGTGCTGTACTGTAAGCATCGCCTCAGTCACGGCATGACTCGCTTTGGATCCTTGCAGAAGGGATGAGTAGAGTGCTCTGAAGAAAATTTTTGAAGCAGTCTCAGGAACAGGCCACAGAGTGAGCAAAACCGCCACAGCACCAGCAGCGAGAAGTGCCTTGGACAAAGCTACAATACTTTCTGAGTTAGCTAGCCCGTGTCTATCACGTGTGTGACAGGAACTGAGGACGACAAGCTTAGCGTTCAGTCTTAACTTGAGAATATCGGCAGCAGTCAAAAGATATTCGGAAAGAGCTGGTCCATCGCCATGAGCGGATGATTTGCTACTCCCTCCACTTCCGTCGGAAACACTACCACTCTCACCGCTTTTTGATTGGGCACCATCTGATTTTTCCATTCCACCAGGAGAAAGCACAATGGCACTCAACTTCCATGAAATGTGAGTTGCAAAATGAATACATTCAGCGTTGCAAATCTGAGATAGAATGTTCTCTTTCGTGGCAGCTGTTCCAAGAACAGGATCGCATTGCATGATTTCCCCAACAATTTTAGCCTCACTTTCTGCTCTTGGTATTTCCTGCCAACCCCATTGGTCCATGATGTCGGTGGGGAGGGCGGGACTTCCAATGACTAAAGGTAAGCTAGAAGCTGATTTTGGTTTGCTTTTATGTCCGCTTCTAAGTGAGCTAATAGCGGGAGTAATGATGAGTTTGAACTTTTCACAGAGATATTCTTCGTTTGTACAACTTCGGAGAATGGGGAAAGGCACAAGGAGCAGATCAGTCTCGAGAACGAGTATTAACTCTTTAAAACACGTTTTGTCCAATACGCTCAATTCTTCCTCGAACGGAGCTATGAGCATTTGGTACAGGGATCGTAAACAGGAAGGACCCTGCCATGAACTACGACGAGATCGGGTTGAGCCAGGTCTACTGGCTGGTGTACTCTTAACACTTCCAGTGGCACTTCCAACACTAAACAAACTAGATAAACTATAACTACTGCAGTTAAAACGGTGGTTTCGGCTGACCATTCGAAGAAAACCAGTCTTATCATTGTCTTGATTCAATTTATCGCCTAATTCCTCCAAATGTTGAGACCACAAGTCATTCCCATCGCCATCAGCTTGACCGTCTGAAGCAGATAGATTTTTTGAGCTACCGGTAGTGTTAAAATCGATCCCCAAAGCGTCTCTGGTTCCTTCAATGTAACGATCCAGCAGAGAACCCATACTTGTGACTACATCTCCGTCACTTCCTTCATCATCGGTATTGATGCATGATTCGTTGAATTTCACAATTCCTAGAATAATCAATTCATTATAACTTATTTGTTCATTGTGCTGGAAAACACTTGTCTGTCACAAGTCACAGCTATTATTACAATAAATAAATTTTGTCTTTATACCTCTGTCAGGAATAAGAAGCCACGAATACAAATATCCTCCAATGACGCTAAAGTACAAAACCGCTGCCCTATGCTTATTAACTTTTTGAACCAATAGTTCGACACTGTTAATTAGACTTAGCGCCGCGGTAGTAATATTACCAAATGGGTCCCCAAATAATTTAGCTCCTCCAGCATACTCTCGTTGACTGTTTGGCAAAGTGGTATTAGCCATAGTTCGGCATTTCTCCGCAAACAGAAGAGCCAAGTCAGTTCTTCCCAATGAAACTAAAATTCTTTGTAAAGCATGGAACGACGCAATCTGTCGATCAAATAGATTCAGGTAGTATTCGGTGCTGGTGCCGCGTGTAGACATGCGTATACTCTCCAGTATATCTGTTGACTTTTCTAGATGGGCTAACGCTGACTCCAAGTCTCCGTGACGCCAAAGAGCTAAGCCAAGGAAATGGCGTACTTTGGCCTCTTCCTCTTTGGCTTCTGTCTTTTCAAACACTTGCAAACCCTGCTGCAGGTAAGCTACGGCCTGAATGTTATTTCCTAGTGCGTGATGAATACGACCTGTTCAAAAAATAATTTATATTTATTTAAGACAGTTTAACAAATATTTTTCTGGTAAATATAAACGTAGGGAGTCACGGTACATATGAAAAGCTTTACCTATATGACTGTAGGCAATGGCTTTATTTAAATCTCCGTCAATATGGTTAGTGGCAGTTAAATGGTATTCTTGATACATTAGCGCTTGATCGAAGTTCCCCAATGATTCATATGCCATGCCTAAATTGTTGTAGGCTCTTGCTTTCCCTTCAACGGACTCCAACTCTTGAGAAATTCTCAGATCTGTCTCGTGGTATTGCAAAGCTTCAGAATGGTTACCCATCATGTGGAACGTTTTTCCCAAGAACGATAAAGCCTGTGCTTCAGAGTTTCTATCTCCTGTCTCTTTCAAAATATTTAATTGCTGCTGGAAACAACTAATAGCCTGATCATAATGACCAAGCTCCATCTGTTCTTGACCAATATCTCCATACGCGGAAGCACGCAGACTTGCTGAGTCGTCTCCACTACCACTGCTTTCCCCATTAGTTGCAAGGTTTATCACAGACAGTCTTTTCTCAAAGTACATAAGTGCAGTCGTGGCGTTGCCTATGGCTTTATGTGCCATTCCCAATGCACGATACGTTCTTTCGTGATCACGTAAACTGGGCGTTTTCAAAGATATCTGAAGGGAGCGCTCGTGACATCGTATGGCCTCTTCATAGTCGTTAAGAGCACTGAAACAGTCACCGAGATTACCAAATGCTCTTCCTTTCTCAATTAGTACCAGCATGGCTGTCTTTGGGTTAGCTGACATAAGGGCGTCTAGCACGGATATTTGAAGTTCAAAGAAAGTCACGGCTTCCTCATAGCTACAGATGTTGATTCTCGCAATGCCCAAGTTTCCGTAGGCTTGCGCTTCTGTCATCGCATCTTTCAAATCTTTAGCTCGTTCTAGCATTTCCTCGTAGCATTTAATAGCACTGGTATAATTCCCAAGAGACATGTGTACCGCACCCAGATTGCCGTGCGCTCTGCACTCGCCCCGCAGATCGTTAATTTCCTGGAGAATGGTTAGCTCCTGAAATAATACAGTTGAGGGAAGTGTAATATTTGTCAATTTAAATTATTGCACCACTTATCTTTAACAAAACACTTCGTTGTTTACCTGTGTGTGGAATCCTAACGCGCGGTCATATCGTTTGGTTACCCTATATGCCCCTCCTAATGAGCTATATGCCGCCGCCTCCTGAACCTTGTCGCCATTTGCTTTGGCAAGAAGCACTTGCTAAAGCGAAGGACAAAGAAAATTAATTAGTTTTGAAATTGAATGCATGTATTATTAGCATTTGTACATTTTGTCAAATAAGTTTCCTATTCTGTCAGTATTTCATTTCAGAATTTTCCATGTACTTCAACTTTTTGTTTTGTACTTACTTTGAGAGCTGCGTCATGGTCTCCGAGAAGTTGAAAAACAATCCCAAGGTTGGAGCACGCTCTGGCCTCTGCCACCTTGTCTTTTGTACTGAGCGCCATGTCCAATTGCTTTTCATGCCACATTTTTGCCATCAAATAGTCCCCCATGCAGCGGGCAGCGTGACCTAGCCCAGCGTACGCCCGCACCTCTATGTTCTTATCCCGAAGATCTTGAGCTATTTTGAGTACGTGGTTGTGGAATGTGATCGCCTGTTCGAAATTCCTTCTGTAATGGTAGGATGAGCCCAGGTTGCTGTAGGCTCGAGCCTCCTCCACCTTATTTTGGAGCTGCTTTGCCATCCGCAGATGTTCCATGTGGCAGTCTATCGCATTATCAAAGTCACCCATCACTAGGTAGACAGCACCAACGTTACCAATTTCTCTTGCTTCCTGCAGGAGATCTCCCATTTGTTTCAGCAATTGGACACACTGCTTGTGGGAGGCTAGAGCATTAGCAAAGTCTCCTACTGCAGTGTACACGTGTCCTAAAATAATGATCACAAAAGCAACATAAAATTAATAATCCACTTATTGCGTCTGCTCAGACGTCATGCTATCCAAGTGATTTCTTATTATTTTACCATCATCCCCCAAAAATACAGTAGTGATGCGTTCACTCCTTGTGAACCATGTCACTTGAAAAAAGGATTGTAATTATTGAATGAATGAACTTGTCAACTGGCTTTATTGTATTCACGTTGTTACCTATCTGGCATTGCATCGTCCCTGCTCATTCCCAATATGATTCATTCATTTGGGCAATAAATGCCGACTGACCTTTTATGGCAATCGCATTATATCTACATATCTGACAACGACTAGTTTGCATAGATAATTGCAATAACAAATAATGGCAATAAATAATTGGACACTGTTGGTTAAACCAGCAGAATAATAGTTGATGTGAAATTAAAATACTTTTTCCTATTGTTGTTCTTCTCTCTACCTGCGTGTATGTGAAATATGGCATGAAAAAGGGGCTTGCTCATAAAAAGAATGAATTAGGTAGCTCATTAGGATAACTACGACGTGCTATACTGTGCATCGCCATGATGACAATGTGATAAAGTGATTTTTTTGCCAGTATGATAAATGACACGAAAGCAAAGAACATGACACTATGAAAAAGATTTTTGCATGTTTACAGTTTTTTCTTCAAAAAGACACTGCATCATTTTATTCATTACTCACCTAAGCTGGTTAGCGCTGAGGCTGCAGCATGCGTATCTTTGCACTTCATAGCTAGCACTAATTGGTAGCGATGAGACGTCAGGGCATCTTTATAGTTGGCTTTTGAGAAGTATGCAGAACCCAGATTCCCATGCGCTCGACACTCTCCAGTAACATCTCCCAGTGACTTTGAGACTGCCAAATCTTGTTGCATGTAACTTATTGCCTGTAGGAAGAAAAAAAAACCATTATCACTTGCCAAACATAATAATAATAATAATAACTTTTGATGTGCTCTTTTGTTTGTCATTACGAACTATATGGACGGAAACCTAAATATTGAATTTTAGACTCTACCTTTACACATATTCCCTACATATTGTGGCAAAATAATATAAATATTTTCAAAGACAAGCTGAGTTGTTGAAAGGGTCATTAAATTTAACGATAAGCGATTATCATTGTTCTTCTGCGCATTATTAGTCATTTTCTGCTAGGCTAGTTGTCTTCCTTCATTCGATGCATTGTGCTTTAAGGCAGGAGTGAGTACATTTTAAATGAGTTAGGGCAACCACAAATTAACGTTTAAAAACAGAATATTCTTTTTCAGGGATACATCAAAGTACATTCATATCGCGAAAAATTGAAAATTTTCAACCCCCTATGTATTACCTACAACGTGACACGCCAAGGAACCGCAGTGAACCAAAGTTCGCAGTATGCATTTAGAAATGCTCCCTTAAGAGCACACAGAAAATCATGATGACAACGCAATGGATCACTAAGGTTTATAATGCTCCCATAAATATTTTTTTAAATATTTTTTATTGCAGTAAGCGTTTATTTTATTTTGCAAATAGTATCTCAGGTTTTCTTGAAGTTTACTCAAGACATATTCTCCATTGAAGAAGTACTCCCCAGAGAAGTCCCAAACTGGATTAGGTGGCATAGCTGTCTATAATAATAATAAAGCTAACTTAACTGTAAAAATGCTCAATGTTAATTGAAGTTTACACAAGACATATTCTCCATTGAAGAAGTACTCCCCAGAGAAGTCCCAAACTGGATTAGGTGGCATAGCTGTCTATAATAATAATAAAGCTAACTTAACTGTAAAAATGCTCAATGTTAAAAATGTGAGTGACGAAAAAACCAACTAGCCTCTGTATGCAATATATGGAATAATGGTATGCGACTTATATGAGAGCAAAAACCTTCGTTACTACAAAGCCACACTAATCGTGCACCTTCATGTAGGTATGTATGTTCTTTAAGCAACAAAAGCATTATCATTTATTGTCGTCCCATTTTCATTCATGGTGAGATTTATATCAGTTCTACTCGTTGTTCACTATCACACATTGTTGAAAAAAATGTAGAGTAGAACACAACCACAACATGATGCAGAGGCACAAAAAAAACTAAGCAAATAGTGATCTATGTATGTTTATATGCACGTACAATGGTAATAATAACAATAAAAAGTAAAAAGTTGAACACACATGAGTTAGGCGACATGTCGACGTTTATCTCTCGTGGATCATCTTACTTCCACTTCTTGAAACTTTTTTAGGGAGCCTTGATTAATATTGCAGTATGGTTGCTATGAAATTTGAACTAAATAATCATTTTATCAAGTTTTCAACTCGAGACTTTTTTTTACCAGTCAGCATAATCAACGTGAATGCATCATATAAAGTGCATTATATTAATATGTCAAATTGGATTTTTTTTAAAGTACAGCTTGCTGTTTTGGTTGACATGTGTGCTTTATGCATCTGTAGCCGGTACACAATAATAATAGTTAATTTGTATTTACTCGTGAAGAAACCGACAGAAATCTAAATCTTAAAATGTCACTCTCGACTTGCCTGTGCAAATGTATAATTTATTGGCAACCTGGTGTTCTACGTCCACATTCAATTATAGGATAAAAATCTAACATCTATCAAGTAACTGGTGGTGAACGGTACTCTTTCTGCTTTTTAAGCAGATTTTGTTATCGTTACCTCTCTTTCACAACAAACAAACATGATTAACACATACATACACACAGAGACGGAAAAAATATTTTCTTACTGCCACTGCCACACTCCGCGAATGAGATTTTGTAAAGGCCAATCTGTATTATATGGCTTGACAATTATAATCATAATTGCTCTTGAATCTCTACAGTTGTACAAAGCGCTGGGTAAGAACATTTATATAGATAGCAGTAGGTATGCACACAATTGCAGTTTTATTTACAAGAATTTTACATTAGTCGACCAAGATGCAATCTAATTTTGACACGACATGAGCGTTGGCAGTTGTAATTAACAGCCTGTCAATGCTGGTATTGTGCGGTCTGGTTTTCAATAGCATCGTCGTCATCAGCATATTATCTTGCAAGCAACAGAGCTTTTTTTCTTGCCGTACATTACGCATCCACTTTATTGAGGAGCAAATCAACAATGTCACTTTATTACTTTGTGTGTGTACGGTTAGATACGAGTATTGCGTATATCTGGGTAAAAAACTCATTACATCTCCGTTTTGCATAAATTATTTGTCTACATCTTTTTCCTTTTTTCATGCTACCCCGTTAATGTGTATATCAATTGCAATTTTTGGAAATGGTTGCCAATTTTGTTGTAATATCTTTAAAAACTGGGGTTATGCTACTCATATTTATTAGAGAAAGAACGAGAGAGAGAGAGAGAGAGAGTATAGAGAGCTATTTACGTCGGAAAGATTGAAATAAATAGAGTAACCACTTTATCATTATACTGCAGTGCCTGCAGACAATCACTTGCTAAAAATGACAACGATTGCCTAGTGTATTGTTGCATATTTTATGCAGCTGTAGCTGTTGTACCAGTTGAATTTTCATTAATGTGCCTACCTGTAATAACTATATATTTTATATGCCAGCAGGATCTAGCTCGCTGAACAGGTAGTAATAATCTTATGCCATCAGTCTTATCCTCCTCACGGGAGTGTGGCATAAGCAGAGTACACACAACAACTTTATTGCCCCCTTTTAAATTTTCACGCGTATTCGTTATATTTACAACAACAACAACCACGAAAATATTATTAGTGTAAAGTACAAACAAACCGTCCACTGTCTACTGCGGTCTGCAGTACAGCTACTACTACATATATTACAACAGTAATAACAATAAGAATACAACTGTGTGCCTACGACGACGTTGTAACAATGGCATATTATTACAGTGGACAAATTCATTAGCAGGCGTAACCATTTGTTAAAATGCCAATTATTAATTAAAAGTAGCCACTATATGTACAGTACATGTAATATTGACGCGGATAAAGAGGAAATAAAATTAACACCAGAAGCTGCCATCAGAGCTTATCGACTTGTGAAACACAATAATAATCATTTTAAAATGTCATTTTCTTTTTTTTTACATGAGTAGTGATTGTTACCACTAGTTTCACTGCCGCATTCACACCGAATGTAAAGTAGGAAACCTTCCTTTTATCTTAACTGCGATTAGCTTGGCATCACGTGTTCAGTTATTTCTTGAGGTATGAAAAACCGCTGTGTCTTATAAACAATACACCATGCCCACAGTATTGTCATTGTTTCTAAGCAGTACGATTTCTAACAGTTGTCTTTATTTCTCGTATGCCTGTGGCGGGTGCCAATTGTTGTCACTCTTTTTAAAATACCAAAAAATTAGAGAGTAAACATAAAAAAGACAGGTAGACTAGCACGGTGGACTGATAAACAATGGTTTTTAAAGATATGAAAACTGTCGAACTTCTTTTTCTATTCGTTTGTTTATTTATGCGCTAAAGTGTGAGTACAGGTACGCTATTCCGGGTCTTAAAATCAAAAACACGGCACTTTTCACACAATTTTATGTCATATATTTCTCGTAAATTATGCTGAGAGCTTCCGCAATCTACCTTACCAGCAAAGCATCATCATATCATACCTCACGTGCATAATTTTCCTTGAACTGTCTCCATACAACCAGGTGTCTGTCTACACAAGAGATTATGCAATGTAGGGGGTAAATCATGACTGTTCCGTGTTACTTAGGAAAAAGTGAGAAAAGCAGGCAGAATTTACTTGTGCATTGTTATTTGGCTGGTGGGGTACAGGGATCGGGATCCTCGCATTTCGTGATATACTAAACTACATAATGGAAAAATGGTTTTCCGAAGGAGAAGAGTCAGCGGCATTCTCGAAGTCAAAAGGACCATCTGTAAAATATTTAGTCATTTCTGTGATGTTCAGACAACAGTAATTGTGCTAATCATTTCGGTTACTTCAAAGTTTTCATTTCCCTTCCTTGTATATTCCATCATTGTCATCATCATCATCATCGTCACTATCATTTACTTGAACAACACTGGTAATTGCTACATGGAGTGTATGAGAATAGGGCTGTTGTGAGATTATCTCAAACCTTTGAATATTTGTACGCATGTACAGCAGCACCGCCAACCATAAAATTTCTTGGTGCTTACTTCACTTACTGGCCCCATAAAAATACGCAATATTTTCATCGACACCAAATCACAATACCCATTTTTCGGTAAAAGCAAAGACAAACTAAAAAAATATTTTCCTTCCATAAGACCGTTAATGTAATACTACCAGAAAGAATGCCAAGACGATCAGTGGAGAATTCCGTTTCCGAAGATGGTACTATACTGTCAGTTACGAGCAGCTCCGTTGTTATGATTTCATTATGTTACCGTTTACCAATATAACACGTTGCATCGTTCATATTAATCAGTCTAGCATATATTGCAATCCTGACATTTGCAGTCGCGTCGTTACTCGGCACAAGGTATATGGTCATCCCTTTTTACCACCAACGGGGTTTACAACTCATGTCGGAAAACATTTTTTTTCTGCGGGTGAAGGTGAAACAAAACGGATGGATGATGGTTAGCATTTGTTAATGGACCAGGTGCTAATGCATATAAACGCCTATTACCGCCTATAATGGTTTGAAAATGCCGACTATTTTATGCAATCACAATAGTGACAACATGCACTGGCTGTTGTGATTTACATGTACAATAGGACACAAACATGTTTGTAAGTAGTAGAATTATTAAAAGTACGAAAGCTTCTGATGCTGTTGTATGTACTGTCATGGGTGCTGTGTGTTCTAACCAAAAAGCTGAAACTGAGTGAAGCAGGTGTGAAAATGAAAGAGTACAAATTATTTTTAGTACTCTGACAGGTCGAAGTTTTTTAACTTCTAAATTTAATAAGTGTTTTTTAGTTTCATTTGAGGCTGAAACTACGACCATATTATTCGTACGGCAATCACACACCCATCCTTGCCTTGTGCTTACCTTTTCGAGAGAATTTAGAGCCCAGTAGGCTGACGAGAGTGCGGAATAAACTGAGCCTTTCAGCTTCAAGTTAGCTGTTCCTATTTTAAGAGCACTCTCCAAGACAGCAACAGCCGGTAAACAGTGGCCTGCTGCAAGAAGCTCCTGTCCAATCACCGATATCACAACGAATGAAGATTTAGACAGTTTCATTGCACGCAGTTGCTCGAACGTGGGTTCCAGTTTTCCTGCAAAGAGAGAGAGAGAAACAAAGTCAATCAATCAAATAGCGTATTATTATTGCTGGCATTTTTCTTTGTTATTATATTGATGTAATAATGAAATGAAACAATTTTGGAGGAATTCAGAGATCCATCATACATTTTGCATGCAAACAAGTAAATCAATACTTTTCTGAATAGTCTGGCGTATGCATATATACGGAATTGACAAACTAGATAAAAGATTAATACGAGTAATACGACTGATATTTGGCTGGGGAAAAATATGCCAGCGACTGCGGTTGTACGTATTAGATATGTATGTAGTTTTTAAAGGTAAATTCAACTGAAACAAAAACACTTTTGTGTTGCCTTCCATCTTGTTTGACGGTAAATTTTCCTTGGAAAAATTGAAACCAGATGCATCCGTAATTGCCATTCATTATGTATCATTGCATGAGAATTATTACGCTGATGACGATGATGAAAATGATGGTGATGGTGGGATGATTATGTACTCATGGAAATAAAATTCTCTTCCAACCCTCTCCTGTTTCTATTGGATGCCATAAAAAGGCCAGTATATCGCCTCCATGAATTCGTTAAAAATCGAAACAGAACGAAACATTTTCTTCTTCTTCTTCTTCTTCATTTCATGACTTTAAGTGACGGGACCAGGGCTATAGAAAAAAGGCCTTTTATTTTTCTCTCCTTCTCTGTCTCTTTGGCTGGCTCATCTCGTCATCATCAGCAGCACTTTTGGGAGAGACACCAGACGTTATTATTATTGCTATTATTATTACCATTCCTCATGTCTACATGTTTTCTGAGGATTGTGGGCTGAGTATGTGTGTGTGGAGTGTGGAACATGATTGTTGCTATAATTTTGTCCATTGTTTGTTGTCAGTTGCTGCTCCTCTGGGGCTCTCCCCATATATCCATCATTATTACTACAAATTTTAAATGTCTTCGGTGACTTTGGCATCTCTGCTGTTCACTTTCAGATTTCATGCTCTACATGCTTGGAATAGTTGGAATGCAGCATCAACAACTGCTGCCTTCTTTTCAAGCGACTAGAGACTTGAAACAAAGTTATGGACTCAACCTAACACATTCTACGAGAAAAGTGAAAAAATGTGAATAATAGCAATGTAATAATCACGTCGCATTGTTGTACGTAGCATAATGTGTAAAAGTATAAATTTCAATATGGAATTTTTGATGATGATAATAATAATGAGTACTCTTTCCTACTACACTGCTGCTTCTGCTACAAATGGTAAGAAGGTAACAATCACGCGACTCCTCTCATCATCTCGGTTGTACACCGTCGAGAGAAATTAGACAGTTCAAACAAACCAAGCCTTACATAACTAATAAAGGCAAAACTATAATTACTACCATCGACTCGTTTGTGAATGTTGACCTCCCATAATTTTAATATTACGAAGGCTCAAATTACTTGCAATTTTCTCTCAGGTGTGCGGCTACACCAAGTACACAGCAAAAATTGTAAAAATAGATTTTTAATGTTTTTCTCTTCCCATTATTCCCTGTCCATCTTATACTCCATAAAAAAATATTCTTTAAGCACCACGCCAGCCAGGCATTAAATGCAGCCAACTTTCAACAAAAATACTTTTCTTATTCATTCGTTTCTTGCCTTTTTTAAACATGTTTTTGTCTCAAATTTCCTTCCTTACAATATAACACCCACCACTACCACCACCACCGTACACTATTTTTATGTGTGCTTTTGGTTTAGTGCTTTGGCTTTGTCTTCTTTCTAGTGCCCACTTTTTACCGGGCTACAAGCAAAATTAAAAAGCACCTAAGCAAAACAAATGTATTTCACTATGTTTATGGCTTTTTCATTCCCATTTTATATGCATTCCACAGGTGGACTTATTATCTGTTTGGTTCGAGAGTATCTATATATGCACAGTATTCGACGGAACATAAAACTACCCTCTCGTGACGATGCTTTAGCTTGTGATGATGAGCGGAGCTGGGCTAGTAATATGCAAATGATACAGAAAATGCCACATGAGAATGAGAATCATAGTAGTATTAGTACTACACAGCTAGGCGCAAAGGGCGGAGAAGAGTTTCCATTTAAGACAAGGAACCCACCCAAATATTTAGAAAAATTCTTTCGCCGCTTTTTTATACTAATATAAGAGTAATATAATGTTTTCTCTCCCTCTGCCATCCAGTATCAAGCTGACTTTACACACTTCCCTTGTTTGTTAGAAAGTTTATGGGTTGTGTTGTGAGTTGAGGGAGACTGGATAAAATAAGACAGATGCGTAGTACATCAAGTGAGTTATGCTGGCCCGTGGCTCTTGCACACCATATCACTGCCTGTTGGCATGATTCTATAAAGGACTATTGTGCGTACACTCTGGCCACCGTCACACAAAAAGCCCACAACAACAACCAAAAAAGATAATCCCAATTCCTTTTTAAAGGGACTTCCACTTCAACATCATAGGTCATAAATATTATCCGGCACATGGCACAAGTCGTTACGCTTTTGTTAAAATGCACACTATAACAAAATTAACGAGAGCCATGGTTGGGTATGAAGAACAAGCTCTGTCTGATGATTTAGTTATCTTTTAACGTTGAGGAACAGTTTTGAAATACATTTTTACAACAAGCATGATATTGTCCCTGTGCACGCTAAATATTTTTAAAAAAATAAGAATGACGTTTCTGAAAAAAGATTATGGTATGATTTTTAAGAAAATAAAAAAGCAAACCTATTGTATGTCATCATTATAAACGTTATTATTAATGTCCCATGCACCCACCTGTTGGCTGGCACTAGAATTTACTGTAACCACAAGTCTATATATTTACCAAACCAAAGTAACAAAATTTCAAATATTCACAATACCAGTGCACAAGGACGTTGACGGTTGAATCCGCTTTTAATCTCTAGATTACCATTTTACCCTACATAGTTGTCAACAATGACATCAAAACAGCAAGGAACTGTCATGCGTTTTCTTTTTTTTTTTTTTAAAAAAAATTTTTTTTGTGATCTAATACGTAAGTTGCTTCATTGCAATTCTTTTTCCTGTCGTTTTCATGCACATTAAAAATCCTGACGATGAAGTAATACCAGTAAGTATGCATACCTATCGCACATATATCGTCACATTTACCATACCATTTACCTTAGTGCAGCAGTAAAAATATGCCTTGTTACAATGAATATTCGCATGTGTGTATATGTATATAGTTTATAGAAATATTACATTAGTAAAACAGTGGACGTGAAGATGATCCCAAGGAAGATTCCACAGCAGTAGTATAATAACAACCTGATATGATAATCGAATTCCTTTGAGAGAACAAACGTTAAATATGTTACATGAAGAAGGTAGGGGTGACTACCCTTAGCCGCCACCAACTATACACATTTTTTTTATACAATTTACAATACAAATGGAAAATATATATCGAACATACATATACTTCTGTATACATTCTATTATATTGCGACACTGTAATATCTCCATCGTTTCTGATAAAATATAAATGCCTTGATATGTGCATACTCGATATACCTATATGAACGCTTTACTACGACGACTACTACTACGTTTACTACTACTACCTTTCTTCTTCTTCTTATACACTACAGCTACAAAATGCATTCAGAGAGTGTTTTTATGGACATGTTCGACTACATAGAAAGCAGGTTTTTTTTTTCGTTTTTATTCTGTCTTCTTCGCCTTCCATGCTTTTTCTCATTTTTTCTCTTCACCTTTTTTCTTTTCTTGAAAGATTTTTGTGCCAGCTTCACAGGGACTTGTTGAAAGCTCAGTTCAAACTGAGAATACGATGCGGCCTACTGCTGTTGCCGTTGCTTCTGTGTTGCTGCCTTCCTAGAAACTCTCGGCTCCTCTTCTCTATCTTTCTCTTCAATCCTCACACAAAGCGTCTGCCTCACAGCAGTTTACCGTTTGCGTTAACTTGCATTGTTGCTGTGATGGTGGTGGTGGCAATGCTTCTGCTACCTTATTATTATTATTATTACCATTAGTTTATCTTCAGCGTCCCTATATATCGTTTTACGACACAGTAATAACGTAGCCTTCAAAACTAGTCTATCTCCACCAGTATATAACACCCCCATAGAGTGAGCGGAGAGTGAGATATATAATGTTATGTAGGTAATTGGTGTGTATGTACAACTGCCTACCATATATAGTTATAATATAATTTATAGCAAGTACACACTATTCTGCAGTTAATATCGTCAGTAGGACCAGACTGACAATGTGACAATGAAAGCAGACTACCAACAACAAGCAGTGCAATGCAATGCTGCAAGATGCAATCATCCTGCATGCTGCCAAAGTAATAAGTTACTGTGCACAAATGTTAAGGTTATAATATTATCGTATATTGTTACTTTTGGTCTCTGCAATCAATAATATAACAATAATAATAATAACAACAACGCGCATTGCAATGTCGGTAACAACATGTATGCCAGATTATGCTACAAAGTTATACTGGCTTAGGTGCAGTAGTCGACGACGTATAATTTTTGTAGCAGCGGAGAGAGAAAGATGTAATGATGTAATGTTGGAAAGAGAGAGAGACAGAGAAGTTAGAAGTACTGATGAAAATGGAGGTATTGGTGTTTGGGGTTGGCTGTGGCTGAATAAGAAAAACTCGAGAGACTTGTTGTTGTTGTTTCTGCTGGTTGAGAAAGAAAAAGGTAAGAAAGAAGCAATCATTTTGTTCTTCATCTTCTTCATCAATGACAGCGCTCCACACCTGGTGTTGTATTTTATTTAATGCGGTGGTGGAGGTAACACATTCCTATGCCGTCACACACAGGAGACGAGGAAGAAACAGTTTTACAGTACGATACACATATACACGCAGCGTAAATGGTATACTTACTTTTACAGGAACGCAATGCAACTGCACACCTTTTTCTTACGCGACTATGACGACGACAACGATGCATTTGTAATCCGTAATGTGGCTTGGCAAGTTGTAAGTCCATAATAATGTTACCATTAAGCTCACATTCAGCAGCGTGGTATGCACATTACCATGGGATTTTCAGCAATTTAATCACACCAAGAAAAATCTTTAGCTTTCAAAATTCATATCAACTATGGTTTATAGCAATTTCGAGAGACTCCATTCATCATCAACTCGAGAGAAGAGGCTTGAGTGTAAAAAATAAAATAAGTAAATAAATAATAAAACTGCAAACTGGTATCGCCGAGACTACCATAATCATATCTATCATTGTTACTTCATCATTATATATATTCAGGGAAAATTGCGTGGCAATTAATAATGGGACTTTTTGATCATACAACACGATATGGATGTGTACTGATGCTTCAAAGAAAGTCTCTGAACTTTTAGTTGGTGCACTTTCCATATTAAAAAGTTAGTTGGATATATACATTTTTATTTAGTCGGACACAAAACGGAATTTTATATTGTATTATTGTATATTATGCACGTACAATAGGGCAATGAAATACGTATCGTGGGGATGTGTCGTGCACAGTTCAAAAAAGATCAACTGACAACGAGCAAAAATATTAATAAATCAGCGGAATGAAGTTATTTGACAATGATTTTTTGTCACTTTCGGCATGATAAATTGTAATAATGAAAAAGGCGCGATACCCGCTTAGCAAGGAAAGATATGTATATACGCTTCGCGAAGTACATAAACGGAAAGGTTATTACCACCTCCGCGTCGGGCAGAAAGGCAGGGCAGTTCAATTCAAAAACAAACAAATGAGTAAAAATCATTCCCGTTGATATAACTCATACAAAATCGTTGACCCATGCGGATTATTGCCGACACGCAAGAAGGAAACGGTAACAGGTAAATTATTATGGTTAACTTAGAAAAGACAACAACGAATGAATGTGCGCAAAATGCTGCCACCGCAACAACTCCTTGGTGGATTACATTCCTCCGCCGAACTAGGATGACGATGATGATGATGCCGAACGTCAAGTAAGAAAACTAACAGTAGTGTCATGGCGTTGTTATATAGTAGGGCGCTTAGTTGGTTTGGGCACAGTAGCAGGGGAATTTTTTAATGAAAAAATTTCCTACAACAGCATTTTTTGCCTTGTCGCCTAGTTTGCTTGCTGGCTGACTACAGTCTACCCACAAGGTTAAGAATTACGCTGGTTGCTCATCATCATCATCATCATCATCATCAGCGCGTCGCCGTCTTCGTCATAACGAGTTAGCTAAAGAAATAGCTGCCACAGCAGGGATACAGGTTTTCTTATACTGATCCTACTCTATTATGCATTGCAGTTTTGTTTCAGTTTATAATGAACGTGTTATTTCTCCTACTTAGCTTCAACAAAACAATTGTAATAGATTTAATAATTTTGCTTCCTTTTGTTTTATGAATCACTACTAGGGATTCACTAGTAACAACA
>JAHZNB010000950.1:0-15180 GCA_027744295.1 Callyntrura guangdongensis | reverse complement strand
TTGATCACGCATTTTTGGGCTAACCTAACCTAACACAACACAATATCAAATTAAAATTTAATTAATTAATTACACTTTTCCGTCCGTTAAAGTACACAAAGTGTCATTAAATTTCCTGATCAAACCAGTGTTTACTAGTTCTTTCCTATACCAAAGCAGTAATAAACTTTTATTCGTGGAAGTAAGTGGAATCGGAACGCAAAGTTGTTTGAATACAACTAATTCAATTGTAAGTTACACGCAAAAGGTCTTTGAACGTTGAAGGCCTTCGTGCATGTATATCCATTCTTGTTTTTAAAAATTATATTGTTATTTCAAACTGTAATTACGAATTAAGTATCTCAGTTCAAAATAAATAAACAAAGGCTCAATAATGCAAAGTAAAGAGAGCAATATCCCGACAGTCGCAGTCCTTATATGTAGGATGAACTTTCCTATTGAATAAAATAAAAACAGTGGTCAGAATTTGAAGTAAACTCTCAGGTTTGGTTGAGCGTTGTTGTGCCTCAGTTTTGAAGATAAAATATGTACTAAACGTTTAGCATTTAGTACTTCGTTAATTAGAGCAAATTATGTGCGTACGTCTATTAAATATACTGTATCGACCGCTACAAAAAAAATTACTTCTGGTTATATTACAAAGTGTGATATTGATAAGCCATTTTGATTTTACGACCTCCTCGTGGCTGTCATAAAGACATGCGAGCAATCTAACCACATCCATCCATTAAAAAACCAATGACGCAAGACGCAGATCATTACAAAAAACTGTCTACTAACTCATGGTATTGTTTGTAAAGGTCTTGCTGGAGTCAGTCAAACCGGCGTAAATGCGTCCATAGTCCATAAACACTAATAAATAGAGAATATTAATGGCGTAATTATACAAACTACCTCACTTGAGAGAATGAATTTTCTAATTTTATTGTTTATGTACGATAAAATTATAAGCACACGAGAACAGGACGTAACTAGTTAACTAAACTTCATATTATTGTGGCGTGTTCGATTGCCTATATTTATTCTTAACTGGCCTTTCAGTGAGTGATATTAACGCTAATTATTATCATTGTAATACCTAATCATGTAGTTGTACATGAAACTTGCTGTACCCGTCCCGTATGTCATATGTAGTAGACACGAAACATTGGATAAATGATTTATGGCAAGACGGCAACAAGAGAATAAAAAATATATTCGTACAAGATGAATGAGTGAGTACCATCCGACTAGGTTTCATGTCAGCGTTTCGTATTATTTTTTAGTCTACAAAATTGCATCATACCCTACCATAGGTTTCTAGTTTACACATGAACTATACGCCAACATTTTTATGACCCACTACAAGGCATTTTTTTTTCAAGACAGAAGACTCGTAAAAAGAAGAAGCCACTTAAATTACACATTATTATTTATGTTCATATAACATCGATTCTGGCACGAAATCAGACAACAAATATTCACTGTGATAAGAAAACAGAACTTGCTAATTATTTTTTCCATTTGTGGGCATGTAGCGTATGGTCTAAAGTCTTAGAACCGCGTTTTATTATAATGCATTCGTGCAGGTACACTTGAAATCCTACCCAGTATAGATTGTCTTAAACGGTGTGTTTGTGCATGAGAGTCAACTAAATACAATGTATACTGACAAAAAATTGGCAGGCATAGCATGTAATTATATTATGAGACTTCTTGCTGTAGACATTCACTTCTCTGGATAGATTCGAGGTTGCAGCATGTTTGCTTCTTGTGCTGCAAGCAGAGATCTAAAAGTTTCATTTATTTTTCTGTTAACCATTGACGGAGGTGCATCGAAAAATCTGCAAGTGTTGCGCCTCTGAACTCGTCAGAAAACTTAAAAGGCAGTTTTTGCAATTTGGCCGAAAAATATTTATTTTACAAAAAGTAAAACGTGAGACTTTCTAGTTTAAGTAATCTGTTGGTGATTGGTTTTTTTATCGGATAGTCTGAATCTAATAAAAAAGAAATAATCATGCATTCAGACGCTCTACTTGCGGATTTGATAGACCAACTTGGTAAGTACTACGTTATAAGTTATATAATGTAACCATAATCTTACTTGAGAAGCTATAAAACATAAATTTGCTTTGCTTTGTGCAGTTGTTGGTTGTTTTGCTTCATTGCCCTTCATTTTTCCACACTTTATTAATGTGGAAAGCACGTAAAACAGTTTGATGAGGAAATTTGGAAATGGGTGACGTTGTATACTTGAAAGATTATATTGCGAGTAAATTTGTTTTTAATCCTAAAAGGTATCTGGGGTCAATACCAGTGGAGGCAACATATTTTACATTTACTCACAGGATTTTTGGCTGGTATGCACATGTTGTCGCTTACATTTGTTGCACCGACTCCACAACACCGGTAAGTATTTGAAACTGCTTTTGCTGCTGGAGCAAACCAAAATCAGATTCCACGAGCTTATTTTTAGAAACAGGAATGAATACCGGAAATACAGCAATATGACAATATTGCTTAGGGTTATTTTTAGATCAGGCATTTATTTAACAAATGGGGTAATGAAACAATCAGAATACTGCGAAATGTAGTATTATTTCTGTATGAATTATACCATCAGGTAGGCTAAATCTAAATGTTATCCACCTTGAGTGTGAGTAGCATTTACGTACCAGTATCACGGGTACCACCAACCCGTAATGGTACATACATATCCGGCAAATGTCAATACAAATCCATGTTACATTTTACAACCATTTATATTGCTTAGGGTTATTTTTAGATCAGGCATTTATTTAACAAATGGGGTAATGGAACAATCAGAATACTGCAAAATGTAGTATTATTTCTGTATGAATTATACCATCAGGTAGGCTAAATCTAAATCTTATCCACCTTGAGTGTGAGTAGCATTTACGTACCAGTACCACGGGTACCACCAACCCGTAATGGTACATACATATCCGGCAAATGTCAATACAAATCCATGTTACATTTTACAACCATTTTTAAGACTTGCGACTCAAGAGTAAAAATGCATGAAAATTTTAGGAAACGAAATGAAAAGATATTAAGGGTCCATATTAGTACCAATCTTCATTCGAATTCTCCACGTACGCTGCCATTTAAGTTAGATCCTAAACTTAACTAAGAGATCTTAAAAAAATTTAAATGGGAAAATACATAGGATTTTTTAAACGAATAATGCGAAACAAGGATGCGAAAAGGGTGAAACGGTCCCCTGGGGTCGATATTACCAACAATCTTCATATCTTTTCGTTCTCATTTTCTCATTAAAATCTCATTGTATTTTGCCATTTAAGCTTGTTACTAAGAGATCTTAAAAATTAGAGATAAATATAAGGGATAAATATATGGGATTTTTGAAACGAGGATAAAAATATGGTGAAACGGACCCCTGCTGATCTCCTCGTTACAAGCTTAAATGGCAAAATACATGGATAATTTAATGAGGAAACGGAGAACAAAGATATGCAGATCGGTGGTAATATCGACCCCTGATCTATTGTAAATAGATCAGGGGTCGATATACGTTAAATGGTAGCAACCCATATTTCATTAGGACTTTTAGTGTGTACTTATTAGTTCTTGTAGTTTATACTCAAATTCAATTTCTGTATTTATTTATTGTAACCTTTTTATGAAAGATTAGAACAATAATTCCCACGTAATAATTTTCATGCACACCCTTACCCATACCAAGCAGCATTTTACAGACTATACTCCATGAAATTGCATAAATGAATAAATGTAATGTGGCATTTTCAGTATACCATACTTTTAATACAGTAATTTCAGTTGCACCCTCCTGTGTAGTATCAAATCTATATTAAATAACTATCACCATCACCTGTGAAAATTAAAATTTTAGATGTTTCATTGAGGATCTTGATGTAAACGGATCATCTACGAATGACGGTGATGCATTTAATACTACTATTCTCCAACATTACATCCCTTGGACGAAAAATGGTGATCTTTCATCATGTCTCCGGTACGCAAAACCATTTGACACAAATTCCTCACAAGTGTCATGCGATGGCAAGTTTGTTTATGATACTTCCATTTACCAGCAATCCAGGGTCTACGAGGTGAGAACAAATTATTATAAAAATTAGTATTATGCTTTAGCTGAAAGTCCAAAGGAATGTACATGGGAAGTTCCACCATGTGATGCAGAATCAGTCAGCATCATCATCAATCAGGGTCATAGGTTGAAACGTTTGGACTTCCAGTAGTAAGAGTAATCTGAATTAAAGTTCATACTATTCTAACTTATCTATTTTTAATGAAATAGTGGAACATGGTTTGCGAGAACAAGTGGGAACGTGCTCTTATACAGTCTATTTATGTGTAAGATAATATAACATAAAAAGTTTATACCTATTGTTTACACAGTCTATGCTCAAGTGCTGTAAAAAATCTTAAGACTAAAGACATTGGTTTGAATTACTTCCTTCACCTTTATTTTAAAGTTTAAAATTCAATTGCAAGAAAGTAACATTCCCAATGATTTTTTTAGTATCAATTTTTTTACTACTTCGAAAAAATTGCGCAAATGTTTCATCAATATAACTCAAAATTAAACATCAGTAATTGTTATTGCATTTATATGAAGATCAAAACTCATGAAAATGAAACCAAACACTGGTTTATTCATGACTCACATCACATCACAATTATAAGGTTCCGTCACTGCACTTGGGTGTAAAACTACTGTACTGAATATTGTAATTATCAATCTATTAGCTTTTTTAAATTACATATATAATGTGCAGGTTTGGAGTCTTCAACGGCGCTGTTATCTGCGGAGCATTGTCCGATAGAATGGGCAGAAAACGTCTTCTTTGTATGTCCGCTCTATTTCAATTTACTTTCGCACTAGCAGGAGCGTACATATCAAATTATGCCTTATATTGTGTGAGCCTCTTCTTTTATGGATTTTTTGGGAGTGGTGGAGCGTATGTAACTGTAAGTATTCACATTACGAATATTTGAATGAAATAACACAAAATGCAAGTGTCAAATTATATTCGTTCGTTTGGAGTGATTTTACGCCAGTGCTATTGTGCAGTCAGCAAATATTTTTCAAAGTCGTTTTTCGCCGAAGCGATCGTTTTCGCACACTTGTATTTTTCCTTCAAAAATTTATTCTCAGCTTCGCCTTGATTTCTGGTTTGACAAATTTGTTTTTTTCTTGTTTTGCAGGGTTTTGTCTTGTGTAAGTATTTTTACGAAACAAAATTAAAATAATTTTATAATTACACGAAGGTGGCAAAGTCAGGTGGGAAACCTATTAAGATTGATTATATAATGCCCATTTCTGCGATTTAATTATCAGCTATGGAACTTGTAAACAAGGCAAAGCGCACATATTGCGGCACTGCCTTCTCTGCCAGCTTTGCCATTGGTGTTTGTTTCGTCGCCGTGTGGAGCTATTTCATTCGAGACGTAACGTTGTTGCAAACAGTATTTGCCTGTCATGCACTTTTACTGTTTGGACATTTCTGGTAAGAAAAGCGTGCTAATTTATCCATTTTATAAAATGTTAGGTATGACGTGAACGCTTGGTCGCAAAAAATGTGTGTGTGCATAATGCATCCTGCTTGAAAATAAATTGATGATAATTTTTCCATTAGCAGTCAATCGAATACCACACAGCAGACACACGTGTGTTTAATTAATATACCGACAAAGTTTGTTTTAAATTCCGTTTAGGCTAATGGACGAGTCCATTCGTTGGTTGTGGGGCCAAGGTCGCATCGAAGAGGCTGTCGCAATTGTACGAAAGGGTTGCAGAATTAACGGAAGTTCATTCAATAACATTTACGA
Organism: Callyntrura guangdongensis; assembly: GCA_027744295.1. NCBI lineage: Eukaryota > Metazoa > Arthropoda > Collembola > Entomobryomorpha > Paronellidae > Callyntrura > Callyntrura guangdongensis. Next base: position 9,345 of record JAHZNB010000950.1, on the reverse strand, counting down.
AAAAATGTACACTCAAGTGACCAGTAATAAAACAAGTGACAAACCCCAAGCTTCCTACGGACTCAGTGATCTCTTCAAAACACCGAACCTCCGATTTAGAGCTATCAATACCGCTTTTCAATGGTTTGCAGTAGCACTTTGCTTTTATGGACTAGCATTCAATACTGGCGCCTTACCAGGAGACCCTTACTTTGTATTTTTCCTGGCTGGACTTGCTGATTTGCCAGGCCATTTTCTCGTTATTCTCATTGTTGACAAAAGTGGACGAATGATCTCTAAATTCCGTGTTCCTACTTATTGGAGGGATAGCATGCATTGTTACAACATTTATTCCAAGAGGTAAGTATGTTCAATTGTTTACTGCCGTTGGAAGCCGTTCTATTCAGCAATACTCCATCCCATTGCAATTGAAAATGATTCGATATTTTTATTTACTGTCTATATAGGTCTAATCGTCACTAGCATTGCAATGGTTGCAAAGATTGCTATGGAACCTCTGCCGTGGGCCTTTGTTCAATGGCGGCTAGGTGTGGTGGCATGCTTACTCCTCAAATCACTCTCTTGGTACAAATATTTTTTCACATTAAACCTGTTTAATTAAAACGCCAAAAAATATTTCTTTAAATAAACGTATCAAGCTGGGTATATAAGGTGGTATAAACATCATTGTAAATTTATGTCAATTCCGTTAATTTGTGATTACAGGATTCTTTAGACAAACGTATTCCCACTTTTATCTTCGGAGGGGTAGCTATATTTGCTGCATTCATGTGTCTGTTCTTACCGGAAACATTGGGAAAAGAAATGCTACAGACTTTAGAGGACGGAGAAAATTTTGGTAAGGGTGACACCGCCTTTAACAGTTGTTGCGGAGGTTCAAAGGATAAGCGAAATTACAACATTGATGATCCTGAACAATCGCAGAGGTTAAAGGGCTAGTTTATTCGTGTGTGTTGCGTTGTGCATCTATTTGTTAAGTGTATATAGACACGAAAAATTGTTTCTGCATAAAATGTCTGTAATTACTTGATATTCTTACTATTCAAATCCCCTATTTTTCCTTCTCAGAATAAATATAAGTACCTACTCGATTTATAAGTTGTCCATGCTGCTCCATAATGTATGTATTGTATTGTATATACAAAATATCTAAATCTAAAACGCTTAGTCAGGACAATATTGTCAATGTTTTCATCGCCACACAATATTTTATTTCCTAACGTACAAGACAGGATACTCTTTCATCGTAAAAGTCACAAAGGCATACACTGTTTTATTCCGTCGAATTCCTACTTCCATATTCTCCATGTTGGCTTTAAGAACCTTCTGTAGCAAGCATCTACATTTTTTCTGCAATCTACACACTGTCTGGCTTAGCAATCTAAAATTACTTATATGCCTGTGACACTCATAAATTGTGAATCCCATTGAGAGCGAACGTTCATAAATTTAAGCTTTTCTCCTTGAAAAAGACAAATCGTGTAAGTCACCAGGTCAAATAACTGCATATTAACTGTTTAAACGAGGGAAAGCATTTTGCAAAAGCCTTTACGAGAAAATAATAATATTATATATATATACACATAAGTTACACTCCCATTATTACCAACATGTACCCATCAAATTGTGTTAAAAGCAGGAAAAGAGCGGAATTTCTGAACGCTGCTGGGCTGATAACTGCTTCAACGCGATTAGGCTGAAAAAGCGTAATAAAATGGAAAGAAACCTACCTATTCGGAAACGTATTATAGGTATGTGCATATATTATGCCTGTTTTTAAAAGCAAAAGTGGAGCACAACGCGTTGAAAGAAAAAAAGATGATGATTTTTATACTGTCTTGTCTTCCCCACTAATGTGTTAATATAATCTACTACTTTCGATGAATTCATCGTTTCTCATTTTCTTTTCTTGACATAGGCTGGTTGATGCACACACCAAAATTTCATCCCGTCATCATCCACCCCGTCTTTATACTTGTTCCTTCACACACACAGAGACTCTCTCTAGACTCTCTCTCCAGGAGAATGAAAGGGAGACTTATTATGCATGAACACACATTTTACCATTCCATGAAAAGCTTCGTCGAATTGACTTGAATTATGTATTTTAATTGATACACTTTTACTGGAGCTGGTGGCAGGAAAGACAGAGAGGGAGAAAAAAGATGGAAAAAATTCCTCCTTGAAAGGTTTCCTGACAGGACCTTTTACATGGTGTAAAATTATAGTCAAAGTAATTCTTTTCGTTTTTCTTGGATTCTCAACCTCGATGTTCCATTCCTTCTCATCTTTTTTCTTAAAAAGAAACCAAAAAAGGACATACGAGAGAGAGAGAGAGAGAGAGTAAAGAAAAAGAAAAGGAGACGTGCATTTTAGTGACAGAGTGAAAAAGAGGCCTTTACTGATGGGCTGATATAATGTTGAATTTTTATATAAATTCATGAAAAGAGAAAGGGTGGAAGAGTGCACAAAACTAAAGACAAGACATATATTTTTTCTCGAAGTGTTTCTTTTGCTTCCTTAACTCTCAAGAAATAAGTAGTCCAGTAGACCAAAATTGGAGTTTTTTCTTTATAATAACAGGATGAACCACTCAAACTTACGCAATGTGTGCTATGGGACTGACAGGAATGAGTTTACCGTCCTGTTTGGATGACTTGCCTTTTTATGTAAAGAAAGAACAAGAAAGAAAGAAGGAATTTTATGAAGAAAAATTTTTCCACCAACTTGGTACCTACCTCGTTTTTCTCGTTTTCTTTTCTGTTTGTAAATAGAAGGACGCATGCTGCTAAAGGCAAAAAGCGGAAATGGCTGCAGCAGTGGAAGCCAACTTGTGTGTTCTGATGTAATGGCAATGCTGTATTCCACTGTGCTGCTACTGAAGGGATGGCTGCATGTGTACCTAAAAGGGAAGAAAGAGGTTCACCTGTCTGTCCTCTAACAACATGTAGAATAAAGCTCTGATCTGACGACGGATGTAGGTTTTAAAAAGAGAAAAAGAAACAGAGAAAATGGAATCAAATAAGATGTTTTAAGAGGAAGTGAGGAGAGAATTGTAGAAGCACAGCAAAGAGAAACATTGCTGTCGTCTTGTCGTCAGCTCTCTGTCTTCTTTCTTCTTTGAATGAAGTACTTGTGAGTCTAGTGTTACGTTCTGGTTTCATGCGAACACGAATAGTTGCTATTGTAGTAGTAAGTGCACAAGAAGAAAGGCGGAGGGATAGATGAAAACCCAGGAGGGAAATGAATTATTCATGTAAACTACGAAGATAGGGCACTAGTGCATAATTTAAATGTAAAATGGCAATCGTTTGTAAACGTACTGGTGGAAAAGACAACAGCGGCGGCCTATTGTAAACTGTAAACTTGCCCTTTGTCCATAAAGAAAAGTTTGGTGACTAAATGACAGAAACGGGAGAAAACGCTCATTTTTTTGGGGTAGTTGAAAGTTCCCTCTCTGTAGTTAAAAAAAACTTAATCCAGACGCGCTTACAATAAAAATTTAGACAGTGAATAAGATTAGAAAAATGAAATTAATGGCTACTCATTATAAGCAAACATGGCGAAGAGAAAACTCTGCGGCAAACTTCTTTGTACTTGACATTGTTCTTCCTTTCCAACGACTATCACGGAAGCTATATAGCCTATAGCCCATTCTTCTTTTTTGTTGTCTTATTAAAGGTCTATGAAAATACATTTTTGTTCTGAAATTAGCTATTTCATAATAGCATTTTGTGTAGTTCCCCCATTTTCTTTTCTTGTCACATCCTTAATCCTTACCTAACGTCCGTAAGAATGTCTCCATCAGCCTTCATCGTTGATTGAATTGCATACATTATTCGGGCTCCTTATTAAAGCAAAGAACTGTTCGTGAGTAAAAATAGCTTACCATTCTTGCCCTTATCCCATTTCACCGTACTCAATGTCCCCTATATACGTTTTTACGACGGAAATATATAGATTGCATAAAAAGCAATACTTTTATTTCCGCCGTATATCACAAAAAGGATATTAAAACAGTCGCCCACTACTCCTTCGGTATTTTTTTAACAATATTCAATTATATTTATTTTCTTTCTGTTGCTACCTATCCTACAACATCTCATGATCCCCTTTAATTCAATTCTATTCCAATCGTCGGCACCGTAAAGAAAACTTTACGATTATACCCGTTGAAACCCCAGTTATGTGTGGGCATGCAGCCTTGCGTTTTCACATTGGAAACTGAATTGAAGTAAAGCAATAAACCAAACACGCTTTTTGAGTGGTTCTTTTGCCTTATATGTTGGTGTGGTGCTGACAAGCTTCTACGAAAAATATACACAGACTATGCACAGGGGTCGAGTTTTTTGTATGATTCAATGACGACAACGACAACGACAGCACCAATGATGATGAGAAAACTGTTATTCCCTATCTTTAATACGCACGGTTTCACGTACACTCCTTTCCTCTCCTCCTTTTTTATATCGATACGAATGTATTATGGGCTTTCTGTTATAATAAACATTTCTATTTTTACTGTCCATTGACGGCATTCAGTAGCGAAATGATTTGTGCAATGGCTACATTACGTATTCATTCGTCGACTCCCGCATACTATTTATAGTAAAGTGAATTTTTCTTTTCATTTTAAAATACGGATATGGAAAACTCGGTGAAAAATGAAATGAAATACACTTTTCTGGGAAGAGCTTCTTAGCAAGCAAAGGAAAACTTCTTTTTTTACTTCCTCCACTTCCTTTCTTGTGTTTTTCGGGTGTAATGGAAGAAGAGTGCCTGAGATGTAAAGGAAAGATAAGTATAAGTTATAACCGGTTTTATTTCATAAAATTTTCTTTACTCTCTCCTCCCTCTGCATGTCGTATGTGTATGTTACGAAGAGAAATAAGTACACTGTGAATAAGAAATAGGTAACTGAGGAAGAGACTAGAAAGTATGATGACGACTGTTACGGCGATGAGAAAGTGATCGTTACTACATCCGTAAGAATAGTGGAAGAAACCGTACATGTGGAATGAAAAGACAGTTGCAGACGTGGAGCAAAACTGAACAATAGCAAAAAGAATAACGTAAAGCAATAGGTGCATTCCTGCTTTTCTCCTTTTCTGTTTTTCCGAAAAGAGGAAAAATTGAGAAGAAGCTGGCAGAGAGAGAGAGAGAAGAGAAGAGAGCACACACAATATCCGTAAAATATGGTGGCATGTGAAGAAGATTCAGTAAGCATATACATACTCTTCACAACTCCCGACAACGTCACTTATAACAGCATACATTCCTGGCGGAACTCACTGGATATAGAATTTACATCATACACAGGGGTATAAAAAGTAGCATGCATACCCTTTGGTGCGATTACTGCCATTACCGTTGCTTCTTCATGAAACCATTCTTTTGAAGAGAATCGAGGTTTCTCTTCTTTTTTTAGTGCAGAAGGTATTCGAAAATAAAATCGTCACATAAAGAGGGAATGAAGGACGAGAAAGGAATAAGAATGAATTTTTGGATCGGAAACTATAGGCGGACAAGCAGTCAAGTGAAAACGAAGTGAAAAAGCAGTGGAAAAGTGGTGACTATTGAGTAGAAAGTATGTAAGCGTGTGTATGTGTAGGAAGAGAAAGATGTATGAATATAACTGCCATGTGCACTCTACCCACACAACCAGAGAATTTTTAAATTGTAACAAAATTGTAAAGAAAAGAGAAGAGAGCCTCGAGTGTTTTTCCATTTTTAGGGAAAATACATCTCATTTTGATTGGCTGGTTTTCAGAGAATCTCAGAAAAATATCTACGTTTCTTTTTCGGTTCTTGTCTCTTGTCCTTGTGCAACTGGTGAGTGTTTGCAGCAAACTACATGAATACAGAAAATACATGGTGTATATTTTTGTGCACCTTCAGAAATGTTTCATGTTTGCACTACGTAACAAAGTTTTTATTACATTACATTTATCAATAATTTAGTAGGTAACGTCTGTATATTTGTGAATGTATAATAGTCGATAATAGAGTGAATCTTAAAAAATATTACGCATATAGTACCGTATAATCCTACACATTTTAGGTAAAGCGCGATTTTATACTGAAAACACAAATCAGAAAATCCTAAATTTGTTAAGGTTTCAACGGGTATGCCAACTTTTACCATAACGTCAGTATAATGTGGTCTATCGTTTCATATCTGATTTTTGTAACTGTGAATGTGTAATCATACATATACGTGAAATCCGGGTTGTCATTATAATTAAATTACTGCTTGCTTCCCTTTTTCCCACCCTCCTTTGGTGTTATTATAAAGAGTCCATTTACAGCTTACCCGCACATATAAACCTTTTCAATTACTTATGCAAGTTCTCGTTTTAGTTCGTATATAAGAGCATAAATGGAATTTTCATGGGAGACGGTTGGATTGTTATGCACTTATTTTGAAGTACGAGCAGGATGGTTTTAGGTTTCCGAATTTATTGATATATCATTAAATGAAATGGAACGAAATAACAAGGAAAGGTTGTTAACCACACCTGTTTTGTCTCAGGCACCTGCTTACTTTCTCCGTTTCATTCAATCCACCCAGCGCAGTCGGGTTTTGTTGCATTTTCAATGTGCATTACGTTTTAATGCTTGATGATAAAATAATTTCTGTCTGGGAATAAATCTGAAAAATGCAAAATTAGAGTTGCAGTCGTGTTTTCAAAAAATGCAGCTCCTTTATGTATTTGGGTATGCATGCATTAACACAGACGACACGAGACGTTAACATCAAGAAACTGTCGGAGTGCATTCGTTTTGGTTTGTTATAGAGCTCATATAATAAAATTATTGTTTTTCTCGTTATTACCTTCATACAACGTATGTAATTTAAATGAGTCTGTCCATCAAACGTCAACGATATTCGAATTTAAATTTGATCCTCCAATAACAGTTAATATTCGGTTTCCTCAATTTGGTGTGATGTAACTGAATACATATTATTGATGCGGATTGCAGTCAATATTCCAAAAGTAAGAAAGCGCCCTTATTCTTTGTAATAATTGACATTTTCTCCAACCATGATGTAAAAACTACCGAGAAAGCGAATATAGAGTTACGACTTATTTTCACATAGTTGGTAGCTTGGTATGTATTTGAAACAAAGTGGCATGAATGATAACATGGAAAAAGGAAGAACAGTTTGAACTTTGGATATTGTTACAGTTTAAAGTTTATATACCATATAACCACATTCCGAAGATTAATTATGAGTTACTTCGAAAACTTCATGCTTGAACAAGTCTTTTCTGGAATTTCAAAATTGGTGGTTTTCGAATACTCCACCATATTCCTCGTGTTTGCAGTTTTCCCTCTCCTCCCACGATTTGATTACCAAAAGCTACTGGATGAATAATATGCCTACCCGTGTAATCTTTGCTTGTTCAGCCTTACGTGCATGTTCCTCCGCCCGTGTCGTCTCCCAAGTTTACGGAAAATTTATATACCTCGTGTTGTTCCTACTTTATTGCCGTTTGTGTGTATAACATGACGCCAGATATTACTTACACTGGTGCTGGAATGGTGGCGGTGGTAGTGGATGCAATACTGCAGAACACCGACCAAGAAAACATAAATATTTCACTTAACTACATGATGATGAAGCTTGCAACAAAAGTAAGAATTGTGGTGTTTTGTAATGGTGAGTGCATCGCGCAATAATAATGATTACTGCATAAACGAAATCTACGAGCCCATTATGTACTTTTCCACATTGTAATCCGCTGCATGTGGTTCGCACTAACTGGGTAGCATGCGTTCTAAATGACATCAAGTCTGTACATTACGCTGTTACAAGTTTCCACGTGCCACACAATCCACCATAATAAGGTATTCCACAGGAGACGAAGCAAAACTACATGTGAAAAAAATCATGTATGAAGCAGTAATTTGTTTTTGGAGCTTAGTGAAAGCTAATAATATTATATTATCATCACACACGTGCGTTTTCTATAGCATCACACCTCAGCAGAGAAAGGGTAGAAGTATTTTATGTTTTACGCACCACAGGGAAGTAATCATCAAGGTGTTTTATTCGTCTATACAACTACTGTGCTGTTTTATGCCTGATAGAACGAATCATAAAATGCTGACAGAGTTTTGTTGTAAGTACACGGATCGCACTACTTATAGCGCATTATGCTGAGCGGTTTGGGTTACATATTGTTAAAGTTGTAGTAAAAATCGTGGAATATGATATTGTGTAATGGGTTTATATCTAAAATTCTGTTTCAATTGCTTCTCTCTCTTTCTCTCTCGCTCGCTTTTTCATAGCCAATGTTGTATCTCAACAGACAAGAAACATTAATGTCTCTCAGGGGCATTTCTTAATGGGCCTTGAAAAACAAGGTGGTACGCAGTAATGTACGTGGACTTGTATGGTGGAGTAGGAGAAGTGTAAAAAAGTAAGTACAAAGAAAAAGAAAAATAATGGGATTTTAGATTCAAGTATACAAAAGGCATTTGAAAAAGCTACTATTATTGTTCTGCATTTTATGTTTTTTAAAGATTCTTTGCTTTGGTGCTGAGAACAGAGTTTTCGGCGGTGAAGAATTCAGAAATTGCTTTTTCCCCGGGAAATCCATCGTTCTAGCTGGGCTCATCAGGCATCGCAATAACGCGGTGAGCTTCTGCACATATTTTTGATGATGCTGAAAAGGGAAATGTTAGTTTTGAAAATTAATGGTACTTACTGCCTTTGTGCGTAATGGAGAAACGCACGGCTTAAGTACATACCAAGATCAACATGTGTACTTTTACTTCAAGGTGGGGTAGTGTACATTGTGCAAAACATTATTATTAAGTGACCAAGTCACTTATTAACTTTACGTTGTCTGTCTGTCCTTTCGTGCGGTAACTTGAGAACTGTTTCAAAATTGAAATTCTGTTTCGCCAATCAGTTTCTCATCCCTAAAACTCTTTTGGGAATGATTTTGGAGTTTCCAGGTCAACTGGCCCAAAGGTCACGTAGGTGTGTCTCTGGTATTTGTAGGGCGCTTTTCATTAAACTTTGTATATAGGTAGCATATTGCCTCCTCTGAAAGTGGACAAAAGGTTGACCACCTCGGTCAACGCGGTCAAAGGTGATATAGGTGTATCTCTGGTATACGGGGGATGAATGGAGGGATGGTTGGAGGGCTTATTGAACACAAATCAAGTGATTACTTCGTCACTTTGCTACTATTACTTTTGGGTATATTAGTATTGTTACTGGTGATAACAGCAAACGGAAAACGAAAGAAGAGTACCGGATAAGTATAGGGAGTTTGCCGCATGGCAACAGTAGCGGCAACATTTCTTGCATGTTGCGAAGATACTGTC
>JAHZNB010000949.1:0-11351 GCA_027744295.1 Callyntrura guangdongensis | reverse complement strand
TCCTCCTCCTCCTGATCATCAGCATTATAATCATTTGCCCTACGACACTCTTGTCTCTTGTCACCATGATTTGCTTTTTGGGCAGAACGATGATGACGATTGGTCTCATACCTGGCGTTGGTGGTTTTGTATACATCTACTGCGCGTTTCTATTATTGTCCATTGTCATGTTGCATCTCATGTTTTACAACAATTTGGTGTCACCTTGTGTGTGTGTGATCACTGCTGTTACTACCCCTTGTCAATAATATCTCTGCTTACTCCCTTGTCGAAATTTTTTCTTTCGCTTGTATTGATGGTTGAAAAAATAATGACCTCCCACACCTTCAAACTGGTCGTCACATAAATCAAAGCTGTTTTGTCACAGACTTTTAAACTTGAAAAATAAAAACTTTTTTACTCTCTTGTTCGCTTGTATCTTCATAATATGTTTGAGTGTCAAATTACTGGTGCGTATAGCAAGTGTTATCGTGGCACTGAAAAAACTGCAGGGTTATTTATTCATTTATTTCTCTCACTACATATCTATTTGATGTGACCACAATAGAGCCATTTCTTGCAGTTCAACGAACAAGTAAAGCAGCAGCATCGCCTAATCATCATCATCATCATTGATATTATTGAATCGGGTGAATCGTCAGATAACGTTTTTTTTCTGTGGCGAACAAAGTAGCAGCGCGAGCTCCCTAGTCAGCGTTTTAAGTAGGTACCGTTATGGACTGTCATAATGGATTGAGAACAAGTTATTTTTTTCGACACACACCTTATTATTGTACATTTTGATGATGGGATATGNATTTTTTTCGACACACACCTTATTATTGTACATTTTGATGATGGGATATGTACTGACAAACAAATAATGTAATATATTTAACTAGATGATCATCTTATTTTTTACTCTGGTCCCTCCTCCCATCTTTTTTCGTTCCTCTTGCGAAATACACCACATTCTTCTTGCACACCAATACACCATTTTTTTCTAGTGGTCACCACCAAAACCGATATAGTAACAAAAGACATTAATAAACATTAAAAAAGATTTTTTTTTCTTTCGCTGATTATCATCATCCTCAACTTTGATGTATGTAAGGGTGGTGTTGTTTCAAGAAGGGAGGATGATGATAACGACAACGACGAAGATGCAAGTGTAAAGTGATGGATGGCGTTTCATGATGATGACGATAGAGGATTATGCCGAGATGGTTGTAAGCTACATATTTTAGCGCTAATGCTTTTCTGGTACATTTGTCGCTAATTTGAGAGAGAGAGAGAGAGATGCGCATATGGTCATTGGTCATTCTCATCAGGGAGAAAATATATAGAGCTTTTCTGTGAGAGAGGGAGGGGAAGACTAGAGCGTCCTAGCAGCAGCGCCAAAGGTGACCATCATCATTAAGCTGACGATGGTGATGATGACGTTGCCTAGAATGAGTGTGAGTGACCAAGTTTAAGCTGACGATGGTGATGATGATGACGTTGCCTAGAATGAGTGTGAGTGACCAAGAAAAAAAGTCAGAAAGACCATTAACGACGGTGTCGGTTTTTTTTATCATCATCGTCATCACCATCATCAATAAAAAGCAGAACAGCGCATTACGCCATAATAATAATAATTGACTGCTTGTTGCGCGTTGTGATCGTCTACAAAGTTCTCGTTTTTTCTGTGTTTTTTTTTCTAAAAAAATGGAAAGATTAGATAAAAGTGTCATTAGTAGCTCACATGTCAGATAAGGAGGGTGCCTTCATGGTCATTTACCTATTTTACTTGCACACCCCTCAGAGGTGTGTACCTACGTGTCTGCTGTTGTTGGTAGATATTATGAACTACCTACATATGTATATGGTGCACACATAAGATGCACTAGATGCTTTATATATACATTTTTCTGTGGATGTTGTTTTTTTCGCAATTATTGCAAATATTATGATTACGTGACGTGCCAGGTTACCTGTCATTAAGCCGTATTAGCACTTACTAAAGTTAATACACAACATCGTCATTAATTTCCTTTCTGATGGTTACTTGCTTCATACCCGCCGTTTGATTGAGTCTCTCATTCTCTCTCTTTACAATACGATACGCCGCTAATTGACTTTTTGGCGATGATACCAGTCATGAGGATTCTTCGATGCAAAAGGGTGACAGGGGATAATATGTTGTTATGTTGCAGTCACATTTTTAATGCATTGTTTCTTATCGTCGTGTCAAATACCAGACCAGATTGCACGCAATGAACGATGATGATGATGCAGTTCAGGTCCATTTGCATATCATTTACTACTACCACCACCGCGAGTAATTAAGCGCGAGGAAGTGGCAAGTCTGTAAGACACTTTACGATTGTCATCATCATCATCATCATCATCCTCAGTAGTAGTGTAAAAAATTTAAAGCGATTGCGATTAAAAGTGTCTTTTTGTCTCTTTTTGCAAAGAGAGGTTTATATCAGCTTGTGTTTCATGATGTTGTTATCGTCGTGTGACAAAAAAAGGAAAGAAGCCCTCACAGATTATCAATGAATACCTGTTGTGCACTAAGGTAATCTGAGTAGCACTTTGTGCTAAAATATAAACACCTGCCAGGTGATCAGCTGATATAATCGGGATGAGTACATATTTTTTGTTGATAAATCGCCTTTTACAATGACACCTGAGGAGAGAGAGGATTTTACAAATCGCATTGTTTCACTGAATATATTACCATAAAGTGATTGATGGCTTTTCATCCCTCTCTCACACAACTGCTCCTAACGTTAAAGCTAGCGGACAGGTATGTGTAATGTAGAAAACTATTAGCGTGTTTGTTAATTGTATTATAAAAAGTAAATGGGTCAAGTCAATTATTACCATCATCATCATCATCTGTTGGACTGCTGCCGTCTGGGTTAATAATACCGGACTTCAAAACAAAAAAAAAAAAAGAAAATGAGAAAAGTACACGATTTTCGATTACCCGGCCATTCAACAGAGTTGACCTTGGTTTGACTGCTGCAAAGTCGACTGCTGCGTGCTGAAACGAGGTTGTTTTGTGGGCATGTAGAGAGATAAAAGGTTATTATTGCAAAATGGCTTTTTTTCTTCTCTTCGCCAAAGAAAATGCGGATTGAAGTGGATAGTGGACGATCTTCTTGAGATTGAGAGGATCACGAGGGAGAGAGAGAGAGAGAGAGAGAGAGGAGAAATGATGATGACTTTTTGATCCATTGATTTTTAATCACGTCATAAACGACAAACAGTAGCCCCATTACTAAAATTTACGCTGATAATCCTTTCTCTCTCTCTGTAATGCTTACACGCAGGTTATAACACAGCTTTTATCTCTCTCTCTCTCTCTCTCTCTCGTTATTTTATTTTTTATTATAAGATTATTCAAAAAAGTGGCAGTGATTCATCATTTGGGCCGTCATTATCGAATGCAAATGCACATTCCATTTTATTTTTTCCCCAACATGTCTACAATCCTGTACGAAACATATTTTTTTAACTGTGAGAGAATCACTCAGAGTTAAATTGTTTTTACGGGTACAAATTTTTGCCAAGAAAATTATCAATTATCACGGGGTTGTCTTGTCTTCATGGTTTGTGTAGCTAATACTAAAACTATTCCGTCTTTGGTCTTCTTCTTCTAGTACAGCTATTAAGGTACCTCACCGCAGGCAACCGGTAGCACCTGCCGCGCCTAATATTACTTCACTTAACCTTCCCCGACGACTGCGACTACGTAAGACAGCTGTATATTATTACTACATACACACGCAGGCTAAATAATACACTGGTGAACTAGTTGGGTTTAGAGGAGATTTTTAAACACTGGTTGTCGTCTTGTCTGTTATTATACGGCCAGTATACTGACTACTGTAGTCAGTGGTGGTGGTGGTCAATGTTTTTACACGGTAGCAGTGGTGGTAACACACAGTCAATTTTGAAACAAAGCTGTAATGTTGATGATGGTGAACATGATAATAGTGAAGTAGGAAAGAGAGCTTGACATAATGTTATTTTACTATTATTCGGACGGAACACATGCTGATTACCTGTTGATTACCCCTTTTTGGACCAGGGTCATCCTTGAAAACCTAAAGGTCATGTTATAAATATACAAGGGAAAAAAGAATATACCAGTTCCTATAATATATACTATACTATACTATACTATACTATAAAAAGAATATACCTACTTATATCAACTATGTTTGTTCCTAATGAAATTAACGAATGTCGGAAGAAATAATTACCTTATTTGTTACGTAAGTATAAAGGACTTCTTTTTGACAATAAACTCACTACTACTACTACTACCAGTATCACATCTATATGACATGAGGATATCAGAGTTAAAGGAAAAATTGTCAAATGGCGTCACACAATTTTATTTTGCATTTTTTCCAGCGACGACGTATCTGATTGAAATTGGTACAATGTAAATCCCTATTATTGTAATTTGGAATTTTCATTACGCTCTGGAGGTAAAGAACATTTCCTAAAACTGTTTTTATTTAGGTAATTTAGCGGTAAACATTTTGCCCTACACAAGTGGTACGAAAACAGTCGGCGACCGGTTGTTATCCTGCAACTAGTCCTATCCTATCCTTGTCCTAGTTTTGGGGATCTGTAGTGGGGTATGTGGGGTGACTACTCTATTCTATAAACTCTTCAGCATATCCGGGTGTTTTTTTGCATGCCGAGCACAAATACAAACATGGCCCTGACCGTGATGGTGATGATAAGGACACATGCCTGTGGCTGCCGTTCCGGGTCGTCCTCTGGCGGTATTATTTCCGGCGTTGGCTGCAGATCGTGATGTACTGGGCGCGGATTCAACCAAAACCCCTGCTGCAGAACTGCCGATCAGAGTTGGGGATCTTCCTCCAGAGCGGGGCGTTTGTTGCCCGGAAGGAGGACTGCTGCTCCCGCCGGAGTACTTTTCCTTTTGTCGTTGTAAAGAGGAATGCGTGGGAGTTGAGACCCTTTTCACAATGGCCTTTTTGGACGCTTTCTTTTTCATGTTGGCTTGAAATACGGGCACGACGGAAGGAGTTCTGGAAAAGTCGATAGAGTTCCTCCCGTTTTTACCTTTGTTGCTCTCGTCCAAATTCAACTTGCGAATTAGGTAGCGGGCGAGTTCATCTTCGGTGAAGCCCTTGAGAGAAGACAGGTTACTAAAAGATGCATTTCGCGAGGTTTGGTTTGACAGTAGTTGGTCAAAGTAGTCTTCGATGGCTTCTTCGTCATCGGTCCATTGGCGGATTTGACTGGCTACAAATTGCTTTACAGGATTTTTGGCAATGTTAACCAGTCTGTCTCGTCGTCTTATTAAAGACATAAATACTCCACTACAAGCACTGTTGGGTTGCATGTTCACGTAACCCCATTTGAAGCACCCTTCCTCATCGTCATAGCCGGCCATAAGCGGGTCCAAGTTGACCATTTCATAAGACACCTCCCGGTACTGCTTGGATTGAGACTGCATTACAATGCTGGCAAAAATCTGACATTTTCTCGTTTCCTCTCGGCGACGAGCATCGCTCAGGCACGTTTTAACTACGGCCCCATTCTCACAATCCAAATTGGAACAAGTTGTGTAAAGAACCAACTTGACGTTCGGAACTGCCAGGGCGTGACTCAGGATTTTGGACTGCAGCGGAGAAAAGGTGGTTTTAGGGTTACCATTTTCATCGTCCATCACGGTAGTTGACACGTACCGGGAATACTGTTGGAGGATTTGCTCGTCCCCTCCTTCAGAACAAATGTAGGCCACGGGGTCCTTCAAAGCTGAACCGGAAGAAGGGGGATTCACAAGAATAGCGCCACATCCTTTTATCCGAGAATCTTTTGGCGACACGTTAATAAACTCCTCCGAGTACAGGCGAATGTTTTGAATGGTCAGCGTCTTTTTGAGGTATTTGTAAATCTCCTCGTATTTATTTTGAGGCACCCCAAACACGACCACGTTGAGAGGTGGCCGATATATAAATTTAGATTTAATTGCCTTTTCCAAATTTGTCCCTGTTGTGGACATGTTCACCGACTTGGAAAGGTAGCGAGGCACTGCCTCCGACAACAGGATAGCCAAATGAGCCGCCGTTCGGCCAGGTCCACAGTGTGTCACCACAACAGAATCAAATTTTGCTGAATTTTTCCCACCACTTGAACTTCCATCAAGAATCCCATGATACCACGGTTCCTCTCCTGGAATCGGCGGAGTACTCGCCACAGAGTCACTTTTTGGCGTTCCAGACAACGAATCGTTTTCACTAGCCCCAGTAGGCACGATTATTCCTCCAGAAACTGGCTGACTTTTAAAGCCACTCCCATGCGGAAGCGGGTTGAGGTGCTCCATTCCCACTCCCCGGTGGTTAATCGCCTCCTTGAAAAACAGCGCTTTGGACAACACATAAACTGGCAAACAAGCCGACTTATCCTGAACAATAATACTCCCATCCCGGAATATCGGCAAACTGGTTATCGTCGCCGTTTTACTAGAATGCATACGAAGCAGGTCGGGATGGAGGCGACTCACACTAAACAGATTTTCCTGAATTAGGGTATCATCCTCAAAACAAGTTTCCTTCAACCCCTGACTCTTCAAACAGGTGACTACTTTAGACACCCCCGCTTTTTTCAAGTTGATCCAAATGTAGAGTGGATTCTTGTCAATATTTTGTCTCTGACGAAGATTCGTAGGCAGCAGATTCTCCAGTGCGGTGGCGTCGTGCTTAATCCGCAGCTTGGCAATGTGTGCCATGAGTTTTGTTTTAAAACTTAAAATTGCTGTTTGCAATTTGGCAAACGATTCTGGAAGTGGGGTGTCCTCCTGCGAGATTCGAAATTCTCTTTCCATCAGGTCGTAAAGAATCACGAGAAGCTCCTCCTGACTAGAACTTTGAAGGTGGGGAAATTTTCCGTAAAAATTACTTTTTTCAAGGGCATCACGTAAAAAGCTGGAGTGTTTTAGAATGGCAACGGTCAGCTCGTACGTTAATATTCGTTCTTCATCACTCCAAAAAATGGGACGGCGGTCTTCTTTGGGGGACGGGTGGGGGTTTTTGATGGCACGGATGATTTGACTCGCTTTGAGGAAATTTCCTGAAGTAAATCTAGCAACAAAATATCCACCCTTAAATCCATATATACTGACTCATTAATTAACAACAAAATCATACCGAGATTTAACTGGCGCATCCAACAAAAAGTCCAAAAAATCCGTTTCCGACCCTGACGTTGGTGGAGTTTCGATATCCTTCAACGTCACACTAGGAGCAACAACAGCCGGACCCTTTTCCTCTTTCTCATTTTTGGAACTCTTCAGTACGTTTTTCATCCTGGAAGGTATCTCCGTCAACATGGCCGTTTTTGTGCGGCTATATTTATTTAAAGGCAGCTTAGCTGGCGAGGATGAAGACATCTTGCTCTCTCCACAACAAAGGGGTCCCTGCTATCCAGTTGCAAAATTTTGGTTTGTTCTCTCTCCAACTGTAATGTAATCCAAACATCAAACTTACTACTGACCTGCTCATCTATAAGCTTCCTGTCATTGTCAAAAAAATTTATGCGTAACGCGTCATATGCAATCTTTAAATCATGCTATTTTTATTTTTTCTTCTTCACGTTCAAGTATACTACTTGCATTGTTGCATTTATGACAAATATATAGCAAGTTTAATACCTACGACGACGTAAGCGTTTTTATCACCAGCGTTTACACTTCAAGATAAGTAGGTCGTTGTTTTGTTGGTGTTTTTCTTGATTTTCTATGGAAATTTGATTACCTTCTTGTCTCCTTCCCTCCCTCACATTTCCCCATTACCCCCATGATTCATGGCAAAAAATAATTTATGAGAGTGAGCACTGCATGTGAGCAGCAACAATAGCCAAGTATACATTTCCCAGGAGGACTGCCCCGTCGTCAACCCGTTTAGTAGTACAGCCTCTGGGATGACCTGCGCGTATAACATCAGCAACCTGCACACCAGCAGCGGTAGTAAAACATTTGCTAATAATCATTTACATACCTTTCTACTAAACGCTACCACACAAACAAAAAACCGACAAATAAAAAAATACCCGACATAGTCGGTCTGTGTCTGTGTAGTATACCCATTTCACATAAATTCATAACAACCATAAAAATATGACGATAAATCCTACCTTACTTTAAGAAAAAAAATGCCTATGAGAAAATCTCTTTTCTCCGGAACAAAAGACTACACGGATTTTTTTTTTGCAAAAAAATGTTTAGTTTGACGTTACATGCACATACACATGTTGTGTTGTAAACTGCCATTTTTTCACTGTACAAAAAGTCCTTTATTACCAGCAATTACTCTTGTAAAGCTGTGAAGAAAGGCGTTTTTTGTTGTTTTATGACCATTCTGACTGTATGTAATAGTACAGGAGTACCACTTCCTTCCTAACGCCCCCTTACAGAAAACAAAGTAAACAGTTGTGGGTTTTCTATTTACTTTAGGTACTTTCCTCCACTCCCCCTTCCCCCTCATCAAGGTCCACCTCTCTTTGGGGGAATTATCATAATAATTGAAGTTTAAAGTACCTTTCTTGACTGTTGTTTTTTAATGTCATCCCATTAGTAGTATAAACCATAAGAAAAACTATGCCAGAGGAGCAACCCCCAGAGCACGGAAAAGGACATAAAAACGTGAAAAATTAATGACGATATTTATCTGTATTAAATTATAGACATTTTTATTGCACAATGGTCAATATGTAAAAAAAACGTCAAAAGTTATGGATTTTGCCACGCCTCCAGAGACGACAACGACGATTTAATGTAGTGGCAGACAAAGTAGCAAAAAAACATACACACATGTTATAAACGCGAGATGAATTTGCACGTGATATTGTCTTGAGACATTTTAAAAGAAAAAAAACATTGTTTTCTCTTTGTTGAAACAAATGTATACTATAGAAAAGTACAATTTAGGTAGGTCGGTTCACACAGGTTTAAGGACTGGTTGATTCACGGGGTACATTAAACAGTAAATCGCGTCATCACTCACTCAAATCGATTTATGTACCTTTTACGAGCTTCTTTTTTTTATAACGACAATGATTTGACGTTTTGTTGTCTTGTCTCGATTGGAGTTTTGATTTTCCCCAGTACTTTTTCATGTTTTTAATAACTACTCTGCGAAAATAACAAATAGCAATAAGGTTTTTTTTTATTGTGGTTGTTTTACAAGAAAACCTAGATTTTACAAAAGGTTGGAGGGGAATATTTTTATTGTTCAATCAACAATCCACTTATTGGGCGGGTTTATTATGAGTGATTGATAGAATAATGGGACGCGATGCGTGGGTGGAGGGTAAGAAGTACAACCTCGTTGACTATAAATAATTTATATTTTCACTTGGATTCCTAAATCAAAGATTGTATTATTGTATGTACGGGTTTATTGACAGTGGAATGCTAAAAAAAATAATGCAGTTTTTCTGCATCTTTTTTGTGAGGCTTCGCCACTGTCATTATTACACAATGAAAAATATACACGAATGGTGAACGTACAAGCACCCACACTCACATCAGATACTTTTGTAATATTTAATTGCATTTTCGTTCTGAACTGACGTGAGACAGATTAAAATTGCAGAAAAAAGTAATGAATAAATAGTTTATGTTTTTTTCATAATTTACTTTACTTATCTCTTACTGCAGACAATGTAGACAATTTACATCAATATAGTTAGTATTTAGAGCAACCACCGCAGTTATGATGATAGAAGCAATGTAAAAATACTGATACAGTTTTTAATGTTTTAATGCCCCATTTGTGTTACAAATCCGTTTAGGTAGGTTTCTCTCGGAATTTTGCTCACAGGCATAAAAAGCAAAAAAGTGTAATAAAGAGGGTACGCGATAAGTGGGTAATTCGTTGGCTCTTTTTGCATTTTTTTCATAATCATAATGAAACAATTATCGGCAAATGGGTTCAAGGAAGATGAGAGTAAAGGCGAAAAAATCCGCCTTTTTCCACTGCACCACCTGGTTTAATATAATTTGTGATGTTGTTGTGAGGTGTGTTTTATTCAAGAGGGATTAAGTGGAATCCCTGAGAAAGAGAAATGAGGATGTTTTGTAATGAGAAATGTTGGGAAAAATGCAAACATAATTGGTTTGAGTGGCGAATTCGGAGAAGAAATTTAAGATGAAAAGGGGGGAAATCTGGCACTTGGTGTATTGTTGTAGTGGAGTAGAGAAGCTGGTGTATCGTGTCTTTTATGTAGCTTTAGCTGCAGGGCTAACGACAAATAAAGATATCTCTTTCATTGACTTCATTATTGCTACATTCCTTTGAATTGTATAATTTTCAAAAGAATGAGAATAATAAATCATTTAAAAGAAATCTAGAAAAAGGTCAAAAGGACAGGTGAGCAAGTAGTATTTCAGCATATCGCGTTTTTTTTTCTTTGAACGCAAGAATGACTTGTCAAGAATCTATTTTTCAATATATCATGATAATTTCCTGGAAAGTACATTCCTTTTAATGAATTTGGCTAATTTAAATTTACAGTCGGCTTTATTCGTGATGACTTATATATTCGTTAGTTTCGCAATTAAATTAAATTAAGTTGTATAGCACTGCTTTAGTTCATTTTGAGTTGCAAATACGATACCATTAACTAGTTCAACAGCTCGAAGATGTTACATAGATCTAATGATAAATTAATAGTTGAAATGAAAACAAAATATTGAAGTCGACGTCGATCTATCACTACTAAATTTATTACCAATTTGTATTTGCATATGCATTTTATCATGCCATTATTTTGTTGATACACGAGTACAATAATTCCTTTATTAAACTCAACATGACCTAATTTCAAACTAAACGAGTTTTAACTTTTCCACCGAAAAAATCTCATCATAATATTTAAATTTTTCTCGTCCATATATTTTTCTCAACAACAAAAAAATTCCATTAGGAAAATCCCAACCTAGGGTAAAAAACTACTACGCGGCATAATTCAAGCTTCAAAGCTTAAATTGGCATTCTGAATTTCAGAGCAGTTCATTTTGCGATGGTAGGCAGAGTACACTTAACACCTATTTTTATGTAACTGACCTCACATTTTACACCCATACATATTATATGTTATGAACGTTAATATGATGATCTACATTTTCCTGACCATTATACGTTGTATTAGGCAGGAGTACGACAACACAAAATTAGTTTCTAATTTGTAGTCAGCAAAAATTATTGGTGTATATATTTTTACATTATAAAAATATGCACAACTTTATTATATTTATCCTGCCGAGGTACTATCGATTAAACCTCTCCACTCACCGATAACCGATGACGATGATAATGATGATGCCACACTGC